>JAVLUZ010000275.1:1488218-1575415 GCA_036768485.1 Mermis nigrescens
TTACTCCGTGCGTCTCTGTGCACGTCAGTCGATTTCAATCGATAATCTAGGCCATTTATCAGCGCTGACTCCTCACTTGGCAGTTTAACGTGCTGAGCTAGGACCGCTTCCCTTAAGTTGTCAAGTCTATCCGTTATATGCGTTCGTTTCCTGCTGTTCAAAGATGCGCTTCAGGTGCAGAGGCGTAGCCAGGATTTTGGTTCGGGGGGGGGGCATGAACAAAAATTTTTTAAGACTAATTTTGCATTGAGTGCCAGTAACGTTATCAGTGCTTTTTTGTACAAGGTCCGTTTGTACATGTACAAAGATGGTCCCCAAAAGTCTTTGTACATTTTGTACATGCAAATTTTTGTGTACTATACTATAGCACAGTAGCGATTTTAGTGTGGTAAAACAGGGTTTTCGATCTTCGGTACTGTATTTTAGCTAATTTCTGGGTTTCTGAAGCCAAAAATTACTAAAAATTGGCTGAAAACGGCGCGAAGCCGAAAAAATTTGACGCTTTTCTATTCTAACTGCAAATTCTGCCATTTTAAAGATATATACGACAAACAATTACCCATTTCGGCGCGAAGCGCTAAATTTCTTCTGGGGAATTTTCCATCTTTTTACAGTTTTTGTCTTTCCAAAAATCTTTGTACATTTTGTACACACAAACTTTTGAGTACTATAATATCGTACAGTAGCGATCTTAGTGTGGTAAAAAACAGAGTTGTTCGACTTTTGGTAGTGTATTTTAGCTAATTTCTGGGTCTCTAAGGGCAAAAATCGTTAGGAATCGTCTTAAAAGGGCGCGAAACACCGAAAAATTTGACATTTTCACTTTTGAAATGCAATTCCTGCCATTATAAAGATATATAGAACACACAATTAATCATTTCAGCGCGGAGCGCCGAGAATTTATTTCGAATTTCAGACCTTTTTTGCAATTTCTGTCTTCTCAAAAATCTTCGTACAAGTACAAAGACGGCCCCGAATAGTCTTTGTACCTCGGAAAAATCTTTGCCGAGTACAAAAAAAGCACTGAACGTTATGTATAATAAAATTGAGTTTTTCAACCTTTAGTAGTGTAGCCTAGCTAATTTATGGGTTCCTGACGATCAAAAATACAAAAAGTGTTAAGCGGAGCGAAGTGCCGAAAATTTTTGGAATTTCTACCATTTTAATCTAGAATTTATGGCCTTTCTATTGACAAACACTTCGGAAATCATAAGTAGCGCAAAGTGCCAAGAAGTTCAGTGATTTTTTACCGTCCTTAATATTTTGTAGCCCTCTTAATGCTAATAGTCTGACAGCAGAAAATTATAAAATCTGTACAAAACAATTTTGACAGTTCAAGCTTACATATAACAAGAAAACTGCGAGTTACTAACTTTGTCTGGAGATATTTCGAGTGATTCAGGCAGGCTTTTAAATGCAATGCTGGAGCTTTACAAAAAGAAAGAACAGTAACTGGCGGCGCTATGAGCCGGAAAATTTTGACGTTTTTTTGCACTTAAATTCAATTTATACTGCTTAAATCATTCAAACTAGAAAAATTAATGCCGGCGCGAAACGCCGGGAATTTTTTGAAATTCCTAACCCTTTTACCTGACTTGTTCTCACTAAAATCTCGTCGCACATGTACAACGAGATTTTACGAGTGCGGGGGGTCTGGGGTAGCGCGCTCAAGCGTTCCCAGCGGGGTCCGGGGCAGAGTCCCGGAAAATTTTGTAAAACAAGCATTTTAATGTTGAATAGTAACGTTAAAATTTTTGCAAACTCGGCGAAATCTCGGTTCTGAATCAAGCCCAAAAACACTTAAAATTGATGAACTCCTATATTGCACAAAACTTATGAGCTGAAATGCGTTTTTCGACCTCTGCTAATTACATAGTACAGCAATGGGTTGTTCGTTGTCAATAAGATATAGAAAATGTATCAATGAAAACTTTGTTCTTACCGTTTTCAGGCCCATTTGTGGCCTTATTATTAACAAGATGCAGTTCAGAAAACAGAAAATGCGCAAAAACATAAGAAAATTTGGCCATTCCTTTCATTCAAAGTAGGATTATGTGTCCTTGTAAAGAAAGACAAACAAAGTAAAGAATATACAAACTGGTACACAATCATTTTCGCACTTTTACTATTACACTCAACAAGCATGAGCAGTTTCATTCAACGAACAAATATTACATTAAATTACTAAAGTGATGTGAAGTGCTGGATTATTTTAGCTGATTCAAGCTTTTAAATTCATTGGATCTATATAACAATAAATAATATGACTCGACGCGAAGCGCCGGGAAATTTTGACGTTTTTGCCTAACTCGGTTTTCTGGACACACATTATTGCAACAGAAAAATCAACAATATTTCTGAAAAATCTGGGGGGCATGTGCCCTCAATGCCCCCCCTGGCTACGCCTATGACCAGGTGTCAATAGATTACTGTAGTAGCGAGTCGCGTTTTTACCTGACAATAATATAAAAGACAGGGTGGGTCAGAAACGAATTGCCTATCGAATCTTGTTATTTCTTATCGACGAGCGCAAATGGAATGCGGTTCGCTTTGACGAAGTGATAATTGCATGGATTAAATGTGCTGTCCAAAGAGTTCGAGCGATTTGGCAAAAGTCGTTTTTTAGAGTCATGAAAGCATCTGTTGAAAAAAAGAATTACATTTGTTTTCGTGCAACTTTACAGTACTCTCTGACAAATGAGTGCAACTTTTTTATTTAAAAGCTTCTTTTCTAGCCATTACTGAACTGATTTATTCAAGGCATTTTGGGTTACTGTAAAATAATTAAGCTTCAATTGAAAGTCGCACGTTGTAGCAACTGCTTGCGAATTAAAAACGCTGATTATGGATTAAGTATCCAGCAGGAGAAGTTCATTTGTTTCACATAGGCTAAACTAATCAAAATAAAAAGAAATAGACTAATAATAAATGAAGACTTTTAATTAAAAAGCATTCGGTGTTCAATTATTTTTTCCTCTTGAAAAGTTAATGTTGTAGGGATAGCTTGTTTTACGCATTGTATCTGCAAAATCATGAGAAAAACCACTTTTCCTAATTTAGTGTAAACCGATCGCAGCTAAACCAGCATAAATTAAACTCTACTATACATTCCTGCATTGATAACAGGCTCTTAGACAAAGCAAAGCGCGTTTGAATTATAAGTGTTTAAGAAATTATAAGGTCCAATATTTGATTCGCTTTTTAAACCAGCCTGCATTCATAACATTCAATTCATCCTTACAAGAGCATGGACGGTGAGAGGTGATATTACTCTCCCTGAGCTCTGAAAAACTGATAGCTATCCAGCCATTTTGGCCGAAAAAAATTGATATACATATATGCTTTTTTAGGCTCAGAAAATGAGCTATATAGGATTTTTGGGCTCCGAAAACTAACTATATTGCCTGTTTTGACTCAAAAAGTTATCGTGTGAGCTCAGAAATGTTATATAGTTGTCTTTTCTGAGTTTCAAAAGGATATATAGTTATTTCCTTGACTCAAAAAAGGTCTAAATAGCTATTTTTAGTCTAAAAGGCTATATAGCTATGTTTGTGAGTCCAACAAGGCTGTATATATGATTTTCTGCACCCAAAAAGGCTACATAGCTAATTTTCTGAGCCCAAAAAGGCTATTTAACAGTTTTTACGCAACACTTAGCTATCTACCAATTTTTGCTTTTCACCTCCCCTCTGGAATATTGACCTTGCGCACCTATGATTTCATCGTTACTTTTCCATTCATCTGTTTAATACATTTATACATTTGCATGCATACAAAGAATACTTATGTGTAGTTGTAGTTGCGACCTTAGATGCATAGAATGGCCAATCTGAGGGTAAGATTGACACGAGGGAAATATCGTCTTTCATTGAATTGCAGTTGTCTAGCTTGCAGTAAAAGGAAACTATCTGATTTTGATTTGGAAATGTTGTGCACATTAATAGCTCCTCAAAAATGTATTGCATGTGCTATAATTTTGCTCCTGGGACGAGAAAATTGCCAGGACGAATATGATCGTTGTTGCCCCCTGTTATCGTCCTTTGTAAGTTTTTTTGCCCAGGAGCAAAATTATAGCATGTGCAATGCATTTTTGGAAAGCTATCAACAAGCTCTGCATTGTTAAATAAAAAGCGGGCAGTTTCCTGTGACTGCATGACAAATAAACATGTTTTAGTAAAGACGATTATGCAAAACGTGTCAGCTCTAATCCGGAGGGATCAGCCGATCCAGGGTGGTCGGAAATTGGGGTTTTTTGGCCAAAATGACCTCCAGAAAACTAAATGCTAAAATACGTTATTCCATAGTTTCCGATCAATTTCAAGCGACCTTGAAGAAAATTATTATGGCCTTTATTTCGTCTCATTTGCTCCAGAAAACTTCCTGTTTTTTTATTCTGGGGTGTACAGACACCATTCCTTCTACTTGCATGTCTGCTTGCGACCCAGGCCTCCATTGCCAAATTAGCTCAATAATATAGGTCCACAGTTGTTAACACTGGACGTCTTTAGTTAGAAATTCGATTCAACTAATTTTTCGACGAATATTAAAAATTAGTGATTTCCCAAGCCCCAGCCCTGGCCCCGGCCCCAATGCCGGGACAATCTGAACAATTGTTATGAAACACACAAGTCGGGGTGTGGGTAAACTCCGAAACCGAACCGGAGCCAGACTTAGGACAAAAGGTGCACGTCCTGATCTTTTCATTGTCCTGATTGTTTGTCCGGATTTTACCCATTTGTCCTGAGTATGGTTCCGGTCCTGGTTCTTGATTTTACCTTTTCCCCACAAGTCATCTGTTCAAGAATCTGATGAATTTAAGTAACAAAACTTGATAGCTGGACTGTTTCTGTAGCAAAAATGTCGATTCGTACGTCTGTCTAACTTATGTGATTACACATCCAGCGTATTTGCCTTACCTTTCTTTAAAGGAATGTGAGGAAAACAAAATTTAGCTGTTGAGCAGCTGTATATCAATATATACATATCTCATCTCTGAGTAAGTAACCTTGCAAACATTTTTATTTTATTCTGCTAGATCTTATAAATGATATTCGTATGAACTGTTGACCCTGGCGGGATAGAATGCAGCAAATTAAGTGATCAGCTTTGTGAGATAGTGTTATTTAATGCGATGATTGCAGTTATTGGTGTCCTGACCATACCTGGTCGTGGGGGGTTTGGAGGTATGCACCCCCCAGAAACCAAAATACCCCCCCCCAGAATTTAATTATTGAAATTTTTTTGTTTTTTCACAGTTTTTTGATGCCAATAGATAGTGCTCGATGAGAAACGTTGAAAAATGGTGTTTTTTCGCCATACCACCATTTTTAAGACCATTTTTTGACCTTTGAAAAAATCTTGCACATTCAGAACTTTGCTGCCGCCCACCTATGGTCCTGACCTATGTAAAATAATCTATATTGCTACTGTAGTGTGTTAAGTGAAATTTTTCGGTCGTAATAATAACAATTTTACGAAATTTTTGGAAATCAAGCTTGCGCTGTCTCAAATGCTTATCGCAACAGCCGCAATTTTAACCTGAAAAACATGCCCGAACTCGCAAATTAACGATTTTTATAGCTTAGTAGAGCTGAAAGAAATGACTGGAGTATAAGTGCAATAAATCGGTCAGAGGGTGTAAAGTTCAAGAACTGTGATGCAATAAATACCAAGTGGATTTACAAAACTTTTTCACTGGGAGTTTGTGACTTCCTCATGGTCTTTCTGTAGTCTTTTAGAGTAAAAATTGGAATAAAAAGAGCGGGCTAAACCTAAAAATGCATAGCATCAAGTAGAATACTTATTTCAATTTGATCTTTACATAAAATGATTAGCGCGTTGCGTAGCATTTCAGAAAATTTCCATGTAGAAAAGTAAAGTCGTTTATTAATAACTTGGATAATTGAAGCAGCTGTATTCTATCATGAACTCATAAATTTCCTTTCGATTTTCAACCTCTCCACCTCTCCAAAAATCGCTCTACATTCGCTAAATTTTGAAAATCTGAAGATAACTTGCACATTTAACATTTTGCACTATGAATTGTAATCATTTAAATGTACTGATTAATTATCACGAACGTAATTGATGCTTTTTAGAACTTTTTCTTTCCTACAGTCTTTTAATTCAAAGCCTTGACGTTTACAAGATTAGAACCCTTTAATTAATTCCTTCCTTGCACCTATATTAGTAAGCATTACTGTAGACAGCATCGCTAATGATCTTAAGTGTACTCTTATTGGGTCAGCATATATTAATATAGATAACATGTTGCTCCTGCACCGGCAATGATCTTAAGTGTACTCCTATAGAGTCAGCAACATCTTGCCCCGGCACCGGCCTCGGCTTTGGTGCCGGGGCACAGCTCAAGCTCTGGCCCCGGCTCCGACTAAAAAGTTGGCCCCGGGACATCCCTATTAAACATCCCTGTTTTTCTAATTTAGCCTCTTATTTTTATTGAATATTGCGGATCGTGGAAAAGTGGGCTAATCAATACAAATATTTAATAAAGTAGTAGCTGAAAAAGCTGAGAATGTTGAATATTTAGGAAATAATTGATTTTTTCGTGATGTATTCCTCGTCTCCGGTAATTATGAAGTTAACTTGTGCATGAAATGTTAATACCGCTGTACGTATGCTTGTGCTGTGTATGGGATATGTATACTGTATGGTTGCCCTATATTACATATTTATGCATATTTGTTCCTTTGTATATTCTAATTTTTGCTTATAATATTTGCATTAAAAATCTGCTGTTGCCATGAAGTACACCACGCTTTACACTATTAAATCGTCAGATTTGTCGAATATTTCGTCTTTATTTAGACTACGACTATTCGTTATACTACACGAAATCTCCAGATGATTCGTTTCATATTTACATCGCGCAATGCTTCGTTGCGCTTCAGTGGAAAGGAATAAAGGAAGCTTTAGCAATGTTCGCCGAAAAGTTAGTCTTGGATAAATTTTTGTACATATCAGCGGAACAAACACAAAATAAATCAAAGTTTTGAGACAGCTGGCCATTTATAGGAGATTCTGGACCAAATACTTTCTGGCCAAAAAATAGAAACATACAAAAAGAGGATTGTTCGAGTTTTGGGCCGATGAGTGAAATAATTAAAATTTGGAAGAATGATGAACGATCAATCTGAGGAAAGGCCCCTCTAATCACTCCTTGCAGGGTAAATTATCGCTTCAATAGGTGCGCAAGGTCAAACTTTCAGGGGGGTGAAAACCAAAAATTGCTAGATAGCTATGTGCTTCGTAAAAACGATCGCTATAATCCTATTTTGGGGTCAGAAAATTGGCTATATATCATTTTGGTCTTAGAAAGACTAGCTATATAGCCTTTTTGGATTCACAAACATAGCTTATATAGCCATTTTCTAAACTCAAAACTATAGCTAATAATCCGAGCTCAAAACATAGCAATGGTTTTTAGGCCAAAATCGCTGTATAGCTATCATTTTTTCAAAGCTTTTGAGGGTAATAGTGTAATACCCCCTCACCCCCGTGCTCTTGAATGATTGCTTCTATCAACGATAAGATTTGAGCTTTTGAATTTATGTCAGAACAACGCTTATTATCTTCTTTTCGGCATTTATTTCAAACATTTGTTCAAAAACTAGTCGTACATCTCGAGTTTCTGATTTTTTTCACCTGTTTAGTAGTGTGCAAAAATTAAAGGCATGCTAAGCTTTTATACCATTAAATTAACAAAGGAGTCAGATGTCGGATTGAAAATCAGAAAGACGCTCAAAGCTTAAGCTTCGAAAATATACTTATTCGAAAGTTTTATTTGTTATCTTTATTTTTCATGTTAAAAATTTTATTTTTTGAAATTTTTGCAAGTTTTTTAAGCTTTATTTTTATTTTTTATTTTGTCAATTGAGGCTTTATCTTTTTATCTGGTCATGAATAGAACGCAAAAATTAAGTATTTGCGCAAGTGGAGTGAAGTTTGCTCTGCACGAATATAAAAGAAAGTCATGTGAAATAAAAAGTCTTCTTATGGGCCCACAATACGCTAATTTAGTCATATATGTGTGCACGACATTGATACTATTGCATTCATTTAAGATATTTCAAAATATCGACGATTCATGATGAAATAAAATATTAGTATACAATGGCGGATCTTGGATTTTCCTAAGGGGGCGGTACCCCTAAGGGGGGCGGAACTCTGACTTGGGCGGACAAATTAGCCGTTTTAACCCGAAAATCGCTCAAAAATGCTTAATTTTGCGCACTATTTTGGGCCAATGGGGGGGGGGCGGTCGCCCCCTCCTAATCCGCCCCTGTTAGTATAATATAGAATATAAATTAAATATTATATTTAAAAAAATAAAATATATAAAATGCAATAAAATGTAATAGATAAAAAAATATGTACATATTTGCGGATCGGCGTTTCGGTAATTTTTTCTTCGCTTTAGGATCGGATACACGGACGACCGATGTTTCGCCAGAATTTTCTTATTACTAGTCAAACTACGCGGTGACTCGCGAAAAGAAAGTGTTCAGCTGATCAAGGAGTGTTTGAGAAAAATTCTAGAAGATCCGGCCCTTTTTGAACTAGAGCGACCATTTTTGTCACTCATTTTTCAAGCCAACTCGGTAAGCAGTAGCTATCATAGGTGGGCGGCACCAAAGTTCTGGGGGGAGTGCAAGATTATTTCAATGGTCAAAAAATGGCCTTACAAATGGTAGTATGGCGAAAAAACACCATTTTTCAACGTTTCTCAAAAAAAATGTTTTTTTATTTTTTCATTTTTTTAAAATTTTTTTCTATTTTCCATTTTTTTAATTTTTATACATTTATGATAGCTACGATGAAAACTTTTAAAAACCCGTGGATGAGCTATAAAAATATGATACAAAATTTTTGATCTTATAAAGCTATGTATGTATTGCATGTGTATGTAAAAACTACTTTGAAAATCGATTGATTTTTTCTCGAGTGTAGTTGACGTAGAGTTTTCGGTTTGAATCACGATTTTTTCTACGAATATCCTATTATCAATGTTGTCAGTATTTTATTGATCTTATGTCCTATTTTTATAAATAGCCTAAAAGCAGGTTTTGAAAAATAGTTGTAGTCTTAGGGGCGAATTTAGGGGGGCGGTCCTCCTATTGGCCAAAAATAATTGGCGAGATGAAGAAAGGATATGTAATTTTCAATGATTTTTGGCCGTCAGTGATTCTAATTTTTCAATTTTTTCCGGCGCTTCGCGCCGAATAATATTTATTAATAAAATTGACTTATTTTCCTGGCGGTCCGGAAGCCGTATTTTTGCGCCAGGGAATCGGTTTTAGACGATTTCAAGAGCAGAAACAGCTTTTTCAGCGTAGTTTTTTCTATTTTCAAGCATGAATTTTTAAAATATTCAATGTCTGCCGCAAATAATACTATAAATACGGGAGATTGAGCAGCGATTCAAGCTTCTGAACGTTCTTGCGCTTTAATTCTACAAATTTTCCGGTGATTTTTTCGCGCGAAATTGTCGAAAATTTCAAAATTTTTCAAAAAAAAAATTTGCGCTAAAAACTATTCCAGATAAAAGTAGACGATGCAAAACGCTGAAAAAACCGCTATTTCGCACGTGAGAGGCCAATTTTTGAACCTATTTCGGACCTTTTTTTGGAAAAGTTGGGGTCCATAGGTGGGCAGCACCGAAATTCTGGGGGGAGGGGTGAAAAAATTTTCAAAGGTCAAAAAATGGTCTTAAAAGTGGTCGTATGGCGGAAAAACACCATTTTTCGATGTTTCTCATCGAGCACTATCCAATGGCATCAAAAAATCGCTAAAAAAGCAAAAAAAATCAAAATTTGAATCTGGGGGTATTTTGATTTCTGAGGGGGGGGGGGTATTTCAACTTCTGGGGGGCATACCCCCCAAATTCCCCCTCCCCTACGCCCATGTGTGGGTACTGCCCCGCCCCCCCATAGGAAACCCCTAGATCCGCCACTGAGTAGTCTGACAGTAAAGCTGGATTAGTAAAAATGGAAATTTATAAAATTTTGAAGAGGTAAAAATGGGTATTTCATTAGAAAATTTTTGATTTTTTTGGGAATTTATAAAGTTTTGAACATTTGAAATTTCAATTTCAATCACGAGCGCAGTTCTTAAATCTTCGATTATTTGTTAAGTGGATATTTTCCGCATTCTTGCATTTCTTTATTCTTAGGATATTGTTGATCAGAACTTAATTTTATGGATAGTTCATAAGTTACCGGCTTCGATTCGCGCCAGAAATTTATTTTTGAGTCGTTGCCGAGAAATTCACAAGCGCCGCATTGCCTGTCAATTGTCTGAAATGCTGTATCGAAATATTGATGTGAGCTGAACATGATTTATACGTATTTTTACTCAGGCTTGATTTCTATTTGTACTCGTAATTTCGAATTAGAAAAAAATGTTGAAAAAGTTGTTCAAATTTATCAATAGTGCGAATTTGAAAAATCTTAAGACTACCTACCAATCACGGTTTCTTTTGTATAAGGCAAAGATTTTCCCCGAAGTACAAAAACTCTTCGGGACCGTCTTTGTACATGTACAAAGATTTTTGGGAAGACAAAAGTGTAAAAAAGGTATAGAATTCTTGAAAATTTTTGGCGCTTCGCGCTGAAATGAGTGGTTGTCTGTCCTATGCATGTTTACAATGGCAGACTTTGCATTTAGAATGTAAAAATGTCAAATTATTCTGCGCTTCGCGCCGTATTGAGACAATTTTCAGTAATTTTTGGCGTCAAAACCCAGAAATTAGCTAAAGTACACTACCAAAGGTCGAAAAACCCTGTTTTACCACACCAAAATCGCTACTGTACCATATTATAGTGCACAAAAATTTGCATTTTTAAATTTTCCAAAACTTTCGGGGACCATCTTTGTACACGTATGTACAAGGGGACCTTGTACAAAAAGATTGCTACCGATAATGATTAGCGAGTGCTACGTTAGCCACGCCTCTTTTTTCTTACTGGTTGCTAGCACACATGCACAGCTATGGGAATTCTGAGGGGATGAAATTTTAAAGTGCCTTTTTGGGCCTAAAAATGGTACATTGATATGTGCATACGCGTCAAAAACATCGTTTCCCGGTGTTTCTGACGATGCTATATCTTTCTAGAGCATAAAAACAATAAAAAATTTCGAAAAAAATCACAAAAAGTCAAACAAATTGAACAAAATATAGTCAAAACATGAGTATATGGCGCGAAGCGTCGAAAATTTGATACTTTTGAGCAAACAGATAGCTGAAACGCTTACAAAAGCACCTTTTCTACCAATTTTTAGGAATTTACGGTAAATCGCGAATTCTGGGGAGGGGTGAAAAAATTTTTGCGGGGGATAAAAATTTTTCCGGGAGTGAAAACCCCCAAACTCTCCCCGCAAGATCATGTATGGTCGCTAGAAATAACACGTTAAAAAAGAGTGGCTGATTTTGTTAGGTGGTAAATTGACGGCATTTCTTAATTTGTCTGAACTAACTACTGTTGACAAACCGGGAAGCTGATTTAAATTTTAAAATAATAATAAAATATGTATCTCAAATACGAGCTGATAACTTGAGCTGATTTGCATGCATCGTCAAGGATAATGATAAAAAACTGGAGTCTTTTGAGCTTGGCTTGAATTTCAATAAAAATCTTGTAATTATTTATTATTTGGGATTTTCTAGACGCTTATATGTTTCACGATGTGGGCAATGAACGAAAAAAACATGCTTTGACGTTCATATTAGGATTGAAGAGGGTGGAAAAGTGGCGAGCACACCTGGGCATGGGGGGTTTGAGGGGTATGCACCCCCAGAAACCAAAATACCCCCCAGAAATTAAAATACCCCCCTAGTATTCAATTTTTGAAAATTTTTTTCGTTTTTTCGCAATTTTTTGATGCCAATGGATAGTGCTTGATGAGAAACGTCGAAAAATGGTGTTTTTATCGCCCTACCACCATTTTTAAGACCCTTTTTTGACCTTCAAAAAATCTTGCACCCCCCTTTCCTCCCCAGAATTTTCTTGCTGCCCACGTATGGTGGCGACCATTTTCCTCTGAACGAACGCTTTTATCAGAATTAATTATGCATTGCCCTTCCGTTTATTTTTGAGAGATTTTTTTCGCATAAATAATTAATTAATTTTCTTAATTTTGGAAACACTAATAGTACTACTGTGAACAAATGTATGAATTTTTTAAATCTTTGCGCATTAAGCTCTCAATTGTGCGAATAGGTACTACCATACGTTGGCAGCATCAAAATTCTGCGAGGTGCATGATTTTTCAAACGTCAAAAAATGGCCTTGAAAATGGTGGTATGGCGAAAAAAACACAATTTTTAAACGTTTCTCATCGAGCACCATTTATTGGCATCAAAAAATTGCGGAAAAAAAACAAAAAAAATTCGAAAATCGAATTCTGGGGCGAGGTATTTTGGTTTCTCGGGAGTTGCATAGGTTGCATATCCGCCCCCCCAAACCCCCGCGCCCAGGTGTGGGTATTACTATGTGTGCATGTATGGGTACGTTGATTTTGATTTTAAACGTGTTATTTTAAACGTAAATAGTCAATTTCATAAATTTATTCAAACTGGCGAGAAAAGATTTGATTCCGTCTTATACTGGAATCCTGATCTCTGTCGTCTTGTTTCGTCGTCGAGTGTGTAAACAATGCTTTTTCTTCATAAACAAAGGTGACAGAATCGATCTCAAAGGCCAACTTTGGATATATGAATCGGAGGGATATGTGCAGATTGATCCATGCAAATCCTGGTAGGTTATCAAGCACGTATCTCTGGGGCGGAATGGGGGTAGGACCCCCCAAAATTCAGAAAAATCGGAAAAATGTGACTTTTTACACGTTATTTTGTGCTATATTTGGCCTTTTTGGGCTTAGCCCCCCAAAACATTGGTGTTGCCCATCCCCGTAATAAGACGGCCAGCTACGTGCCTGTAGGTTATTCTGATTTATTCATTATGTATATATATATTTGTGCACTGCAAGTTGATAGAGTCGTATTAAGCTTTTGGATTGAATATTCTGTACACATGTATGTATCATACATACATACATACAAATGCGCAGTTTCCCCATTCAAAGTCGGTCGTTTTCTCCATCTTCCTTATAGACTTGGATTTTATACCTCAACCACCAATTTCAGGCAAGAAAACTTGCATTATGGTCGGTTACCTGTTCCCAAAATTTCGAGCTGTTATGTATGTAAATCATACATGTAACATGGGGGTTTCTAGATAGCTAAGTGCTTCGTAAACAGCGCTCTAAAGTCCTTTCGGGCTTAGAAAATTAGCTATATAGCCTTTTTGGGTTCAGAATACTAGCTATAGAGCCTTTCTGGACTCACAAACATAGTTATATAGCCTTTTTGGACTAAAAATAGCTATTCGAAAAGTTAGTCATATATCCTTTCGAAACTTAGAAAATACAACTATTTAGTTTTTCTGAGCTCACACGGTATGTTTCTGAGTCCAAAAAGGCTTTATAGCTAGTCTTCTGAGGCCAAAAAGGCTATATAGCTCATTTTCTGAGCCCCAAAAAGGCTATATAGCAATGCTTTTTCGGCCAAAATGGCTGTATAGCTATCAGTTTTTCAGAGCTCAGGGGTTAATGCACCCCTCACCCCAATGCTCTGGAATGCTCCCACCCGAAATTGGTCGTCCTCCATTCACCCACAGCCAGAAAAGTTTTGAAACCCCGCCCTTCCCCTTTTGGGAAAAAATTGGATTCTTCGGCCGTTTTTAGTCGTTTTTTGGGCCGTATTTCGCCAGAAATTGGAGGTCATCAAACCCCCTCTCCTAAAAATGGCCCCCACCCGAATTTGGAGCCGTTACATTCATGGTGTAGATATCTGTGCATATCTACTATGCATTCATGAAATTATGCTTCTATCGAAAAACAAAGCTTGTCTATTCAATTTGGTCTAGTGCGACAAGAAGGATTTCATTCATCCGCGCTTTACAAAATATCCGATAACACTAATAGTTTTTGGCCTTGAGAGCATGTTAATGCAATCATCATGCCAGCAATGACCGTTTTTGCATCCAAAGAGTTGAGTTGCATTTGCCAGGCAAAAGCTTTGATATATAAACGATAGTTAACCGAAGAATATCGATGAAAACCATACATAATCCTGGGGGTTTGGAGAGGGGGCAGAATTCGCGATTTTTTCTGAAAATTCGTAGAAAAAATCATGTTCGAAGCGTCTTTAGCCAACTTTTGGCTCAAAAAGTGTCACATTTTCGACGCTTCGCGCCATCTACTCATTTTTGGCTATATTCTGTTAAATTTGCCCAATTTTTTACGTTTTTATGTTCTAGAAAGATCGATTTTCGTCAGAAACGTAAAAAACCGTGTTTTCGACGCTTATCCATCGTTTTTAGTCCAAAAAGGCATTTTATGAAATTTTTTGTGGCTGACCCCCAGAATTCCCATTCTTTACAAGCACGATGTTGACTATTTCTCATTTTACCATAATTTTCTTAGTTACTCATACCATATTATTTATATTCTTATTTATATATCACTTTTTGCTCTCAATTTTATTATCGTCTTTAGCATTTTATGTGGGCATGCGACGATATTTGACAAACGTTGATTGAACCAGGTTTTAATTACGTTGTGTGCCTTTTATCCGTCTCTTTGTGATTTATGTACGTCGTGCCTCCTAGTGTACATAGAGCGTTTTTATATCCTGATTTTTTGAAATAAATTTTATTTTGTCATACGAAGTGTTTTGATGGTTATACGTATTTACATAGGAGTAATAGGATCATATAATCTCAACTATCGATTAAATTTTAACATGCTTAATTAAAAAGACAGATTGTTATAAATTCACGAACCTAGTGAGAAGAAAATTTGTGTTAGGACTAAAATGTCGTAAAAACTGTTAATTCGCAGTCATCATTTTCAGGCTTTTTGTGGAAAACCTGACTTATATCTATTTTTGGCCTTTATTTTGGTTTATTTTCTCCATTATTCCCCTTTTCCCATTGCGGAGTCTCAGAACATTCCCTGAGCACCCACGGACATGCCTTGTCTGGTTGTGAATTGAGACCAGACATGCAGCACACATACATTTAACGGCTCAAAATTTTGGGAGGGGGGTCCCTGGCTATTTTTAGTTGGGGGAGGGGGAATGACCTCCAATTTTTGGCTAAAAACGTTCAAAAAACACCTAAAAACGGCCAAAAATCGCAAGTTTTTCCAAAAATCAATGGTATGATTCAGAAATTTTCTGACTGTGGGAGGATGGAGGGACGACCGACTGTGGGATCCCCCTGTTACATGTCTGCATGCACAGCATGGGATTTTCTGGGGGCGAAATTGTAAAGTGCCTTCTGGTCCCAGAAATGGTGGGCACGCATCAAAAACATCGTTTTTCGGCGTTTCTTATGATGCTCTATCTTTTTGGAACGAAAAACCAAAAAAAATTTCTACAAAAATGAAAAACGAACAAATTGAACAAAATATAGTCAAAACATGAGTATATGTCGCGAAGCACCGAAAATTTGTCACTTTTGAGCAAATAGATAGCCAAAGACGCTTAAAAAGCTCCTTTTCTGCGAATTTTTGAAATTTTGGAAACCTTTAAAAAATCGCGTTTTTGTGGGAGGATGGAAATTTTTTCGAAGGGAAAGA
The DNA here is from genome assembly GCA_036768485.1 of Mermis nigrescens. Lineage (NCBI taxonomy): Eukaryota > Metazoa > Nematoda > Enoplea > Mermithida > Mermithidae > Mermis > Mermis nigrescens. The sequence goes on from JAVLUZ010000275.1 coordinate 1,503,879, forward strand.
AACTTCCAATTCCCCCCAAGATTCATGTATGATTGCGATTATAAGCTATAGTTTTTTAACCAAAAAGTCGGTCCTTAAGTTATGCCCGTTTTAAATCCTTGATTTTATTTGTTTTCATGTTACTGTAGTATCGATGATCTTTTGCATTTGCAATGGAATGTATGTAATGCATCTTTATTGTTCGAGAAAACATTGTCACTAATGAAATCGTGCATCGAAAACAACGTTCGCCTTAATGTGCAAACCTTAATAGAAGTGCAATGTTCGCGTGTCATTGTCTCTTGAAAAGTACTCTTCTTTCTTCGTCGGCCAAAATCACTCTTAAAGCCGATTTAAAAATAAGAAAGTGGTCCGTACTAGATTAGAATGCAAAATCGAGTAACATATGTAATAGTGCATAGTACTTATAATTCTCCAATAAAATGTATATTGTCCATTGGTACCCACTGCAATTAATTTGGATGCGAAATGTCTTAGAATTATTTTTTGAAAGTCAGCATGTATGACTTAAAATTTTCTACGGGCGTTAAACTTCGTACGATTAACATAATTTTAGCTTACTACAAAGAACAGCTTAAACGTTACTAGCATTTACTTTAAAGATGCGTAAAGAGGGCGAGATCTTGACGTTACCGCTGTGCGTACGTACGTATTTATTTAGTAACTAGCAAGAAAAAACGCTCTGGTGGAACAAGAAGGACTAAATACTTGGTGGAATTGTAGATTATCGAAGGTATAAAAGGAGGGGACTAGGAAAAGTCACCTTTGCGCGCAAAAAATCGTAAGAATCTGCTAAAAATCAAGCATCACAAAAATCGAAGTATATTCTGTGGCGTGGCCTACAGAAGGTAGTTGTGACTTCAGTTTGAAAAACTAATAATAACAGTCTATTCTTTAAGAGAATTGATCAATCTGGATTTAACAAAATGGCATATCATTTTGTTTACTAACCTTAACTTAATGCAAGTCCGAACGAACGACCGCTGTTGCAATATAGCAGAGTGACAAGGCACTAAACATGCACAAACAGGTTATCACCAAAGAATTTAGGACAGGGCGCAAGAAGTATGAGCGAGGCAACCGAACAAATAAATGCAATAGTGCATAATGAATGATGGTTTGGAAAATTTAAAATCTCATATATGTAGAATGCCGGAGCAGGAGAAAATGTACCTCCATCATCTCATCGCGCTAGCATAACACAAATAATTGTAGAGCCATAATCAACACCATAATGTGAATACTATGATTCATCTATAAAGCCTTTTAAGTGAATTTTGGTTATATACTCGTATTGTCATGAAAACGTGATACTGATATCCAACTAAATTAGATATTTAGCACAGGTCAAAGTTTCCCTCTAGGCTCTTCATCAAACCAGCGAAAAACGTTTTGAGAGGACATCTTCTTTGTTCAGAAGCCGCAGAATATACTTCAATTTTTGTGTTGCTTAGGGAAAGTCTGGTTTTTAGCAGGTTCTTATGATTTTTTGCGCGCATAGGTGACCTTTTCCTAGTCCCATCCTTTTATATCTTTATTAATCTGCAATACCAAGTATATTAGTCCGTTTTTGTTCCATCGGAGGATTTTTTCCTTGCCAGCACACATGGGCGTGGGGGTATGCACCCCCAGAAGTCGAAATACCCCCCCCCTCCCAGAAATCAAAATACCCCCCCCCCAGAAATTTTTTTTTGCTTTTTTAGCAATTTTTTGATGCCATTGGATAGTGCTCGACGAGAAACATCGAAAAATGGTGTTTTTTCGCCATACAACCACTTTTAAGACAATTTTTGACCTTTAAAAATTTTTTCACCCCCCCCAGAAATTTTTTCACCCCCCCCCCAGAATTTCGGTGCTGCCCACCTATGCTTGCCAGTACCCTGCTTTTAATTGGCAAGATTTGAGTAAATCAGTCAGTAAACTGCAGCAACATGCCAAGATAATGACAGCCGCCCAAGAACGTGGAAAACAAGATTGCTCTCAACATTAGCATCATCTTTTTCAAACAAGACAACCTTCCCTTCTCTAAACAGATCAAATGTTTTCATCATAAATTTTACTCAAATACTGGATGTATAGAACATACTCAAAATCGTAATTCTAACGTTACATGAAACATTAAAAAAAATAAAGCTTTCACAACGCTCTGGAACAATAGTTCATTTTCAGTGTAAACTTTACACAACTAATGGGTGCGATGGAAACAAGCTCAGATTCGTAATCCTAATCTACGGAACATATTTTGAAAGAATTCACGTTTTTCAAAGCTCTGGAAGTAAAATAAATGTGTAGTGTAAAGTTTACGCATCACCAATAAACGAATAGTACAAACTTTACACAACTACTGGGTGTTAAGGAAACTAACAGTCATAGTCGTAATTTTGACGTTACATAGAACATTTCGGAAAAATTCAGCTTCTGGAACGCTCAAGAGCTAAATTGAATTTTCAGTGTAAACTTTACACAACCATCGCGTGTGAAGAGAAGTTTAGTCGGATTCGTAATTTTCGCGTGTGAAGAGAATTTTAGTCGGATTCGTAATCTTGATATTCTCTGATATTACGACCAACATTTATGAAGAAATTGAGTCTCCGCATGGACCTGAAGACAAATATTAAATGTAGAGTACTTTACATCACTGTTGAGTGTATACAAACGCGCCGAAGTGACATATGACGCTTGACCCCTGGCACATTTTTAGACATAGCAGAAAGAACACGACAAAAACGCTTTAAACTTCCCCAGTTTTTAATTTTACGCCTCCCGAAAAAGCTCGATATTGACGTAAATAAACACAATTAACTGTGACGTGTACCCCTTAAAAACTTAAACAATACTTAATTTTTATTCTCTTCATTTTACCCCGAATTCTAAATGGAGAAATTGGCGAAGAAAAAACGAACAAAAACGTATTTTTCCATAATCCACAACAGGGTAAATTTTAAAAATCTGAACCTAACTCCTTATTGCGTGTAGCGAAAATCGGTTTAGGCCAGTTTGTAGCCTTTGAGTCGTACATTTCTGAGTGAAAAACGTATGTTCAGCATCATATTGGAGATATTGAACAACTAAGCAAGTGAAGCAAACGTGTTTTTTTCGCTTAATGTTGCACCCCTTATTTCAAATTTTACACCTCCACAAGTAACTCGATATTGAGTTTGTTTAAACGCGGTTTGCTGCGACGTGCAGCCCTTAGAACGCACTTTATTTTCATTCTATTTCACTTGTCCCGACTTGTAGCCAGAGAAGTTGGCATTGTGACTAAACCTGTTTTTACACTATCCACTGGATTGTAAACTTTAAACCCCTGGATCTAACTCCGCGTTGAGTGTAAGAAACTGATAAACAGGAAGTAGCCGTCGAGTCCTAGTACATTTCCATCAGGAAAATTCGTTGGTATTTGTAACCGGAGTTGTTGGCAGACAAAGAAGAGAAAAACGCTACCAAAATCTGTTTTTACACCCGAAGATTTTTGCACTTTTCGCACTCTCCCTCTATTACTAACGCGAAATTTGAAAAAAAGAATTTGCCATCTGCAGATATTTATCCTCTACAATTCCATACCGTCAGATTGCGTGAGGCATTCACGCCGAATTGTGTACACGCTGGCTAAAAAACCGTTAAAAGTTCCTATATGTTTTAACACTACGTTAAAGCTTTACACACTCATTACAAGCTGAATATCGAGTGTAAAGAAAAACAAAAAACACCCGCAGCGAATTTTTTTCATCTATCTTTTAAAAAATCGCAATTCCTAGATGTGCCTCGTTATAGCTGTAGGGGGAGTCACTTTTTAGGGGTACGCAAGTACATTATAGGTACGCGCTAACGCGCTACTTATGATTGCTGATATTTCTACGGAAGCGCGAGGCCAGGTGTGACTAAAGCGCACTTTTCATAACAAGTAAAAATTGTATAATTTTTTAGTCTGTATTGCATGATTTTTAGTGGTTTTGCAGTATTTACGGCGCTTAAGCGCTAGCTACTAACGGCGAAATACGTATATATCCATTATTGATTAAAATTTAGTTGTTGTTTAACTGGGCAAACAGCAGAGAATCATTTCTATACATATGGATTCATTTGTACTTTACTTCATTGTTATTATTATTTGATTTGTTATTTGTTTTCTTAAGTTAGCTTGGGAAGCAATGCATAAGTCGACACCGCCTTAACTGAACTCACAGTAAGAATTTATAGGTCACCCTGTGCGTATGTACCGTTTTAGTTATAATTCTATAAAAAATGGCGTTATTTACTAGCAAGCCCATATCTAGGATTCCCCTAAGCGGGACGGGCCCAACTAATTTGGTTTATATCTCGGAAGCCTCGTTGGGGTTGCCAGTAAAAATCGCATTTTTCGACATATTTCAACAAGCTCTATCCATGAAAATGGGTCTACAACGTTTTGGCGCCGCCATTTTGGCGCCAGCAACTTATTAATTATTCTAATTGAATCAATTTTGGAGCAATTTTAAAATGAACTATATATTCAGAAAGCGTTCTACAAGCTACAAAATAGCATATTGTTCTTTTCGATTTGATCAGTATTCATTTGTATACGACTGAAAACTGTAGAAAATCCAGTGTATTTTTAGATGCATTTAATTATCTCACTAAATTTAAAGATATTCTAAAAGTAATTTATAACATCACGTAGAGAATTGAATGGGCTTTCAGAATCTGTATTATACTTCAATCATAATTGAAATGTAAATAATTAATAATATTACAAAAAGTGTGGCGCCAAAACGTCACATTTCGCATTAAAATCTTAAAAATCTTATTTTTCGATAAACGTTCTCTTTGAATAGGCTGTATAGCAGTTTTTGGTCGCGCACGCCGCGAAGCGCCGAAAGTTTGAAGATTTTATAACATTAAGATGCGATCTGCATTTTCCTGTGCATTAACTTGCCTTTTTCGGCTAGACGAGGGCGCCAACCCCCGCTTCTGCCCCTCTCTAAATTTGACTTTTTCTACGAATAGTACTCGGATGATTCGTTCTTATCTAGCGCTAACCTGTAAAGAGTAGTCGCTAATAACGCCCCAATATATGGGCCAATCCACCAGATCCAATGGTAGTCCCAAATGCCGCCCTGTATAAAAACTGAGCTGACTAATGCGGTTCCCAGGGCCTGCGCTGGATTAGTGGGGCACATATTAATGATTGAATAAGAAATGACGCTGCCTATGGCCACTGTAGCTCCTAAGCTTCCTGGGATCCATATTGAACGACCTTGGGAATCTAACGCTGATAGAAGATAGGTGATGCACCAGATGAACCCAATGCAGATTTCCAATAGAACGGCCTAAAATACGTTTTTTCCTCAGACTTGGTCTCGTTTTATTGTCAAGGTCGCATCGCATAATCTAAGACATTTATTTTGCATTCTTCGGTAAATTATTCGCACTGCTAATCTAAGGCCTATAAATATAAGTGGGCGAAAAACACAAGTTTTTGCCAAAAATCGGAGGAGAGTCAACAATTTTCTGAATTTGAGAGGATGGAGGGCCATTTTTTGATAGGGGATCCTCCATCCCCCTGTTAGGTGTCTTATCACGATTGATATGTACTTTTCTTAGTTAGATATGTTGCTTTTACCGGTGTGTTTTATTCTTAAAACTTTGTTGCTTTACTCTTAAAACTTTGTTGCTTTTGTCGGTGTGCTTTATGCTTAAAACATTCTTGCTACGTATACCTGACCAATCGTAGCAGAATTCCGGTCAACTATTGCCACTCCTGCGCCTCTTGATAAAAAATCTGACGTGTTTATAAGCGCCTTAAAAGAATAGTACATGACCGGCAATCAAACGCTTGAGCGTGGGGGTCTGAACTTCCCCCTTGTATCTGACCCCCAAAAATTGATGGTTTTTGAGTAACAGCAGTGACATTATCTGTGTTCTATCTAACTATCATGTTAAAAAACTCGGAAGTAGGCTGTTTCAAGTGTAAAGATGAAAATTTTTATTTATTTATACTAGTTTTTAATTTCGTATTTTTAAATTGAATATTCATTGAACGACCCCAATTTCCGCACCTACATGCTTCAGATTTTGCTTGATCAACATTTTTGTTCGGTGGCTAAAGATGCTTCGACATTCGTTGCGAAACCAGCCGCGAGACCATAGGTTGGCGGCACCAAAATTCTGGGGAGGTTGCAAGATTTTTTAGAGGTTCGAAAAAATGGCCTTAGAAATGGTGGTATGGCGAAAAACACCAGTTTTCAACGTTTCTCATCGATCGCTTATTGAATTCTGGGGGTATTTTGATTTCTCGGGTGGGAGGGGGTGCATAACCTTCAAACCCCCCCCCACGCCCAGGTGTGCGCGAGACACCATGCCATGGTTGAAAATTATATATAGATAGGCGGCTGTTGCCGCCTACAAAGTTGAAAGTAGAGATGTTAAGCGGTAGTTGCAATGCAACTCCACATTTTACGTCGAATAGGATAAGGGAGTTGGGTTAGGTCTCTACATACGTAGGTATACGATACGATTTGATATTAATTCATGTGATTCCGTATTTTTTGCTTTACAATTCGTATAATATTTAGCTTTAATTATTTTCTTAGCAGAAAACTCAAGTTATTCTAACAATCTGACCAAAAAATATGATTTAGCTTGTTAATCACGCTAAGGCAATTTTCCCGCTGTTGTTTCTGTCTACGTTCAAGAAGTTTATACGCAAATTTTAAACATAAATACAAATTTGAATTCAAAACTAGAGCCATTATGCCTTTTATCAGCCAACTCGCCTCTTTCAAAGCTTTCCCCTTTACTTCTTATTTTATTTCTTCACATCATTTAAACTATACAAGCTAATAAGTACTTAAGTAAACGATGCAAAGTATCATAAGGATAACTCAGCTTTAAATAGAAGCGCTCCTAGAAAAGCGCCGAAGACTTGAACGACGGTGTAAAATACGGCCAGCGAAAAGTTGATCCCTCCTCCTAACCACGATCCAAAGCTGACTATCGGATTTATATGAGCACCGCTGAAATCGGATATACTTTTCATTTCATAATAGTATGCTTTTTGATCCATCTGCTAATAGAGGAATGATTTCTAACCTAAAGTAAAAGTATCTTCAGAAAAGTGTATTGAAGCAGTTTCATTCATTCAGTTGAAATTCTTTCTTAGGATGGGCAGTTCTAAGCCCCAAAATTTCTTCCTTGTATTATCCCATGCAAACGAACTTAACGATGCATGTAAAGTGTATAGATCAAATGGACCTCTACATCCGACCACACGCGTAAAGGCTCGAAATTTCGGGAGGGGAGAATATGACCTCTAATTATTGGCCAAATATGGCAAAAAACGCAAGTTTTCTCTAAAAATCGAGGAAGTCAAGCTTTCCGACTTAGGGATGAGGACGACCGACTTTGGGTGATGGATCCCTGATCCCCCTGTTAGATGTATGCATCCGACAGATTTAACGTCTCACTCGTGAGATGATGATAATAATAATAGTAATAATACAGGGTGGCCCATACAAAAGGCTACATTCCATTTAATGGGTCCCAACTTCGGCTGGTGTACATATAAAACTTTAGAACAAGCTGCACTAAATAGATAAACATGTCTTTGTTTGAAACGCTTTGAAAATTTTGACCAGCTGCCAACGGTTCGTGCGCAACGGCAATTTGTTCACACCTAACGTTGATATTGTTTCAGCCTAAGAGTTTCTGCATTGTGTCCAATTACTGCGTATGTAGGTATCCGTTTTTGACATTTTTGAAAATATATCCTGTCACTAAAATTGATTAGCACATTTTTGAAACCCTCAGAATAGATACCGTCCTATTGAGTGCAAAAATTTCAGGATGTCATCAAAAGAGGATGCAAATCCATGGCAGGACCAATGACGCTATTGGCGTTTAAACTGCTAAAGTAGGGAGTAAACAAAATGTCGCAGCGCCCGAACCGTTGTCAACTGGCCAAAATTTTTACGGTGTAAAAGCAGACACTTGTGTTTAACTAAAACAGCCGGTTCTAAAATCTCCCGTTCACATCAGCCGGAGTTATGATCTGTTGAATCGGAATGTAGCCTTTATTATGGGCCACCCTGTGTATGTTGGTGCGATTCAATAGACAGTATTTACCTTAGTATTTTTACTTTCACTCTGTCTCTAGTCATCGAATTCGGTTCTTTTTTATTCGTTTTTATCGAAACATTCTAGAAGGATAGGTTAGATCGATTAAAAAGCTCGAAGAGTTAGAAATTTTAAAATGCAATAGGTATTTATTTCTCGTATGATGATGAAAGATTTTCGCGATTAGTTTACATGATAAAGGTATTTTATCTTGAGGAAATATCCTGCTTATTTTAGATGCAGCGTTTATAAAGTATAGTTTCCTTCAGATTTTAGGTCTTTTAGATTAGTAGAAGATTTATAAAAATTAATAAAAGAATGACAAAGTTCTTCTAGATCAGAAAATATTTTTCCGGTACAATAAAGTGATTAGGATTTCAGGCAATATGTGACTTTTTAAAATGGTGTCCTATCAGAGCTTCTCATTCCAAGCGTATGACTTCAATTACTTACCTTATGTGTCCAAAACTACCAACAAGCGCCACAATACTGAGCCCACGGCACCAAGGCCCCGCAGTGTAAAAGGCACTCGCATCTTTTGCTGTTGAACTCAGCAATGCTGAAAAAAACAAATAATTGGTGAATGCGCAGAAAAAAGGGCAAAGAATTGGTGTTCGGGTGAAATAAACTTGAATTTTCGATGTTGCTCAGCAAGTACCCTTCGCATAAAAAATCGCTAACGAAAAATTTCTAAAATCCAATCTTGGACCTCTGTGGGCTTTTTGCCTATGTGTGGTTGGAGATTTTGCCTCACTCTAAGGACGGCCATGGCTGTTTTTACACGATGTTGGGAATTTCTTCACCCGCTCGCAAAATAATTTTCCACTCCCTCGTTCTGAATTATTAATTTTCTAAAAAAATCGTTGGAAAACGTTCTATTTTAAGCGTTTTTAGCGATTTTAGTTCAAGTACGCTTATTTTTTCGGCGTTTCGCACTGTACAACCGTTTTTAATGATATTTTGCTTTTTATTGAATTTTGCTTAAAATCCTCTCGATGAAAGAGTATCTACGGAAACAACAAAAATAATATTTTGACGCGTACCCATCTTTTTCAAGCTAAAAAAGCTCTTCAGAAAATTTTTGCTCCCACTCTCAGGATTAACACGCTATGCGTGTATTCTGTTGATCACACATGGGCGTGCAGGAGGGTCTGGATCCCGAGTCTGTAGGATACTCCCCCAAAATGGTTAGATTCCCAGGATTGAATTTTAGGTGCCTTTTTGGCGATTTCGCCCTACGGGACCCGCAGACTTTGATTGCTGTGCATGTGCTGTCAACCATACCTGGACATTGGGGGGTATGCACCCCCAGAAACCAAAATACCCTCCCAGAATTCAATTTTTGAAATTTTTTTTGTTTTTTTCGCAATTTTTTGATGCCAAAGGATAGTGTTCGATGAGAAACGTCGAAAAATTGTGTTTTTTCGCCATACCACAATTTTTAAGGCCATTTTTTGACCTTTGAAAAATCTTGCACACCCTCTCTAGAATTTTGGTGCCGCCCACCTATGCTATCAACCCATCAAAATGTCTCTACACGCACTGAAGTTTCCATTGCTTTAAATTCTAGGAGAAAAAAACTTTTTTCAGCGTCTTAACGATTGTTTGACCTTGCTCTTCCATGAAATGGAGCATCGTGTGAAATGTCTGAAAATACTGTCTTGTCATCGTTGGCTGCCGTAACATTCTGATAAGGTAATGTAATAATAAAATTTCGAGTGATGGAACATCAAAGAGAAAACGTATGTGCCAGTGCAAAATTTAATTTATAATTAAAGATGTATGTATCCATTACTACAGGCGACGAAAATAAAGCTGGCTATGAATTCTGCTGTACACGGTCTGACAAAGTGACGGAATATCGGGCTGCTGATCAGGTCGTCGATTTGTTCATTCTGTGAATCCACATTTCGTTCACTAAATTTGCTTTTCAGTGTAACAACTTGACTCATTATGCATACTTAATGTAAGCAAACATTATTTGAATAGTCCGTCCATAAATAGATATAGTAAAATATGTTGTTTTGCCTTTGTTTCTATGACAACGTACACGCTTTTGATAAGCATGTCAGGAGCAAAACAAAAAGCATGAGTTTTTGCCATACGTGATCATTGGGGGAGGCTTGAGGGGTTTTCATCCCCCTCCACTCCTAGGTTTTCACTCCCAAAACCCACCCCCCCAGAAATTTTTTTACCTCCCGCTAGAAGTTATGATTTTCCAAAAAAAATCGTGGAAAACGCGCTATTTAAGTGTTTTTAGCGATCTCTTGGCTCAGAAGTGTCACGTTGTACGCGTTTTGCATCATATACTCATTTTTTGCCTATATTTTGTCCAAACTAGTCAATTTTTCACATTTTCTTCGAAGTTTATTCAAAGTTCTTACGTTTTGAAAAGAAACGCATACTTAGAACCGCCGCATTCAAGTGGTTTTTCTGTCGTATACCCGTCGTTTTTTGCACTAAGAAGGCACTTTAGCAAAATTTTTTTGTTGCGCAATCAATGAACTTCCAGTTAATTGATTAACTGGTTAGATTGTTCAAATAATTTATGAATAGTATGGCTGAGGGAGGTTGACTGAAATTTTAGCTTCTTCCCGCACTTGACTGTATTGTATTTCAGAAAATTCTCTCCCTTTGAGATACAAATTATTTTAATTTTTTAAGTCATTTTCTAAGTCTGAAAGTTTTAATTTTTATGTTAATTCGAGGTGCTTTAAAGAAAGATATTATGCAGGATTCTTTCAGTTTTGTCAATCTGTAGCTTAACGCTAAGCATACGTCACAATATTTTTAATCGTCGCTTCGTATTCACACTTGGGCTTGGGGGTCTGGGGTGTGTACACCCCTGCAGAAGGTGAAAAACCCCCGCAGGTTACTGTAGACCCCCAGAATTCTATTTTTAGTAACATTTTTGGCCATTTCTGGCGGTTTCACTCAACCAGTCCCCCAGACTTTTCTTGCTGCTCATGTATGATCGTATCGTGTGTATATAATAGTGTAGACTATAGCGAATTTATTTGATAAGACTGTCGAACTGGTGAGAGACTCTAGACACTTGTTATTTTGGGACCGTTGCTATAGAAGTTGAGAAAAGTGTATTCTAAAGATCCTTTAGCATGATTTGCCTACTGGGGTCATGGAATCATTTATTGAATATTAGACTACATATTTTCCAACTTTTTAAAAAAATCTCGTGGGATTTTGGGGAGTAAGGCCCCAGAATCCGGTAACCACCCCGTATTAAATTTTCGGCCCTATATGAGATTTTGTCTCATCGAGACCCCCGGGCCCTAGGATTTTTTTCTGCACACGTAGGCTAGGGGTTGAGGGTTTAGACACCACGAGAATCCTACAGAACCCCATAATTTAATTTTTGGCATGTTTTTTTGGGATTTTAGCCAGTTTTACACAACCAACACCCTCCATGAATTAGGCTGTTGCCCATATATGCTTGCCAAAATACCTGGGCAGTGGTTAATGGTTCCCTGCGTTCAATATTCCTAGTGAGAGATGGTTGTCCTGATTAAAAAGTGGCTGTCTAATTACCCGCCTGAAAAATCGGCTGTACAGCTTCGAAGATAAACTTTCCTGATGGTTCAAAAAATTGTTATCCAGCTTTATAAGGCGGTTGGTTTGGCCCATAAAGTCATAGTCCGAGTACAAACATGGATTTTACTTTGCCAAAAAAAGTGGTTGTCTAGTTTAAAAAGTTTCTGTGTAGGACCATACGTGAGATTTTTAAGTTTTACTGTACAAAACGTATCCCGGTCCAATGACTCCTTCTCCCGGTCCAACTTTTGGTTTCCTTCCTGTGGACGGTGGACACAAGATATTGCCCAGGTTGCCACTCATACATATAATGGCGTAAAATTTTGGGTAGAGGTCCTTCGCCATTTTTAGGAGGGGGTTAAACGACCTCCAATTTCCGGCCAAAAACGGCAAGAAACACTTAACAGTGGCCAAAAAAGCAAATATCTCCGAAAATTGGCGGAGGATCATGAATTTTCTGCCTTTGGGGATGAGGGATGACTAGTTTTGGGTGGCGGGCATACGTGGGCAGCCAGAAAATTCTGGGGGGTTAGGATGGGTAAAATTGCCAAAAATGTTACTAAAAATAGAATTCTGGGGTCTACAGTAATCTGGGGGGTACAAACCCCCTACGCCCATGTGTGGCGGCGAGATCCCCCCACCCAATCCGCTGTGACATGTCTGCTGCACCCATTACGAAGCTGACACCCTTTGCCTTTTCAGGCATACACTGTATTAAACAGTCCTAATCGGACTTGTAAAGAGGTGTTGCCATTTTAAGCGACCTGACATGTTTGCAGTGTTCGCTGGTTTTTTCGCCGCCTGTGCATCAGCGTTCGCCAAGCTCCTTTTTTCAAGCGAAAATAACGTCGGAAATGCGAATTTCGTATACACAACGGTGCGCATCAATTGGCTTGTTCAGCAAGCGTAGAATGCGGATAAAATTTTTGAATTGAGTTTTTGTAGTAGAATTGCATTTTTTTATATTTACATCAGGCATTAATTTAAACCGATCATTGATTGAAAGATTTTTCGAGCAAATATTAATTTTTTTTTATTTCATACGAAAGAAACTCTAAACGTCAGTCGATTAAGTGCGGGAGAAAAAATAACCAATATTGTTGTAAAGTGAAATATTTAATCAAGTTTTTTTCCGCTGAGAGCATACATACGCGAATGAAAATGTTAAATATGGCAATCACGCAAAATTTGCTAGGAATCAGATTAGGAAACAAATTATTGCTTCTAAAGTTAGAGTTGAATCTTAATATGGCATTTGGCATAATCGATATGCCGCTGAAATGGGTTTGAAGCATAGGTGGGCGGCACCAGAGTTCTGGGGGGTGCAAGATTTTTAAGGGTCAAAAATGGCCCTAGAAATGGTGGCATGGCGAAAAAACACCATTTTTTAACGTTTCTCATCGAGCACTATCGATTGGTATCAAAAAATTGCGAAAAAACAAAGCTTATTTCAAAAATTGAATTCTGGGGGTATTTTAATTTCTGGGGTGCATTTTCCTAACCCCCACGCCCAGGTATAATCGTAAGTGAATTGCGATTTTTCGGTAGGTAATTAATTTATAGGTTGAAATATCAATCGTTCTAACGGAACAACTCAATTCTCGTTTATATTCAATCTTTCTATACCTGTGTCTATGTAATTTTGAAGTCCGTGAAAGGAAGTCTGTGAAAGGAATGTAAATTTTTGATGTGATTAAAAATTCTTCAGGCCGTGAAGACAGTCGTTTTCGTTTTATTTGCGATATGCAACGTTCTAATGTGGCTTTGCTTTACAAAAGCATTAAATCGATCGAAAAGCGCCTTGAAGCCCGTTATTACCAATACAGCAACTAATTTTGTTGCAACGGTATGTAAAAGTTGTACGATATTTAGCTATGGAAGGGCGATGCCGATATTTTCGGGGTTTCTGGGGGTCGGCTAGAAACAAACGTTTTGGGTTAAAATGTATTCAGACTGGTATAAATGCTAAAAAGCGTACAAAAAGTACATAATTGTACTATTTATCGATTTCTTTTCAGAAAACTTACGATTTTCATTCATTTTTGGTTTTAGTTTTGCGTTATTTTTTCTATAGAACTTTCTTTTTCTCTTCTGATCGGCTTCTAGAGCCAACCCGTCACGCTTTGGCATGGCATGGACTGAATGTATTCAGAAATTTCAAAGGCTTCAAGAGGGACCGATAAATTTATAGTAGTGGCAAAAACACAATTTTCGATGTTTCTCATTTATCTATCGATTAGCATGAAAAGTCGATAAAAGACGAAAAATTTTAAACATTGAATTATAGGGGACAGGGGACTAAGGTTGTACATATGTAATGGTACTTGTACCCACACCTGGGCTTGAGGAGTTTTGGGGGTATGCACCCCCTGAGAAACCAAAATACCACCCTCAGAAACCAAAATATCCCCCCGAATTCAAATAATTTTTTTGTTTTTTTTCACAATTTTTTGATGCCTATGGATAATGCTCGATGAGAAACGTTGAAAAATGGTGTTTTTTCGCCATACCACCATTTTAAGGCCATTTTTGACCTTGAAAAATCCTGCACTCCCCCAGAATTTTCTTACTGCCCACGTATGCTTGTACCTACTACGAAATTACTATTTTCTATTTAACGAAAGCTTGTGCGAGTAAATTAATTCTTAGTAATCAGCGTTTTATAGTGGTTTCTAGGCAGTAATATATAGACTGTTTCATTTATTCGAGAGCTTTTTCAGTCAATTGTTTTGAGGGGCTACGAGTATGCCTAACTAGTTGATTCACTGTAACTCGACAGAAAAGTTGGAATGAAGGAGCGGCCTCCATTCTTTTATTTTTAATGCACTAAACCGTCTATATAAATTTAATTCAAGAATCTAAACTGTGTTGTGACATACTACACTAAGTGCGTGAATAAAGATCTGCAACCGGAATCGAACCTGTGTTGCCCCGACGACAATCAGACGTTCTACCACTACGCTGAGCGGAAGTTTTCAGCGATGTTTTAAATGCTAGTCTACAGTGTTTAACGGTCGATTGATGTCAAGCTGCATGCGAATTCCATTCGCATATTGCATGATCTGCTGGAAGACGAGAATAAATTATGCCCTGAGAAATTTTATTGAAAACCCTTCCTATGTAGCTACAGTGATCCCTAAATGACCTACAGTAGCTAGGGAAGATAGAGTTACTGTAGTCTCGGAAAGATCTGCTGAAAAGCTCTCGGATAAACGAAACAGACTATAGGTAAATAATAATTTAATAGCAATACAATTTTGCATGGCAAAATTTAATGTTTACCAATTGTTATGTATACGGAGACGGATGTTGCTTCAGTTTCAACCGCTTCGTAAACGATTTACCTTAACTCGAAAATTGTGATCCACGCACAGAGTTTTTTGAAATAGACTATATACCTAGGAGTACATTTTATTCTTTACGATACCTATCATCACACGTGGGCGTCGGAGAGGGTGGTGTGCACCACCGTGGGCGTGGGGATATGCACCCCCCACCAGAAGTTGAAATACCCCCCCAGAATTCAAATTTTGAAAATTTTTTTGCTTTTTTAGCGATTTTTTGATGCCATTGGATAGTGCTCGATGAAAAACGTCGGAAAATGGTGTTTTTTTCGCCATACGACCACTTTTAAGATCATTTTTTGACCTTTGAAAATTTTTTCACACCCCTAACCCAGAATTTCGGTGCTGCCCACCAATGGTATGCACCCCTGAAGTCCGAATACCCCCCCAGAATTCAATTTTAGAAATTTCTATGTTTTTTTCGCAATTTTTGATGCCAAGGATAGCGCTCGATGAGAATCGTTGAAAAATTGTGTTTTTCTCGCCATACCATACCACCATTTTTTAAGACAATTTTTTTCATGCACCCGCAGAATTTTAGTGCTATCACCTATGCCTATCATACGAGGGGCTGGTTTGAATTCAAGACAAGAGTTTTGACTCTAAGAATTCAACAAACCATCTCAAAGTCCTGTCGATTATTAGCAGTCATTTTGCTGAAACAAGGATGTCAAAAAATGATGTTTTTTTGCTCAAATCAATCTTTCCGTCTGACATTGAAATTCCAGGGAGAAATTCTAAAATTGAGATAAACCTTATTGAAAAATATAAAAGGAAAACTTATCGTTAATTGCACGTGATTAGGATAGACATTTACACTCTGCTAATAATTCTATACTCCTCCTTTTGTTGTCACATCTGTTTTTCTTATTTCAGGCTGTTATCGGTGTTGCGGTATTTGGCGAGGTCCACCAAACGAAATATTGGGCCGGCATTGTCCTTATTTTGCTTGGATTATACTTTGTTCATAAATAATATCTTTCACATTTATTGAATATTAAATTAAAATAAGGAACAATAGGTACGCAAGAGAATCTTCAGCGTATATATAGATTATGCTGGTTGACATGAAGGTCTACCAGCATACGTGGGCAGCAGGAAAATTCTGGGGGTCAGGATAGGTAAAATTGCAAAAAAGTCACTGAAAATAGAATTCTGGGGACAGTAATCTGAGGAGGGGGTTCCAATTTCTGATGGTACAACCCCCCTCATGCCCATATCTTTACCACCCCACGATAATCCTACAGACCCCCGGAAATCGATAAATCCCCCTAGAATTGGCAATTATTGGCATGTTTTTCTGAGATTTACCCGGTTTTAAGCCCCGGAGTTTGACTGCTGCCTACATATGTATGAGCTGGACGGTGTCCGAGGTCTAAGTGTAAAAATTTTCAGACGTCAAACTTTGATGGGAAACCATGTACGCAGATGCGCATGAAGAAAAGAAAGTTTAGGAAACTCGTCGCCGTTCTCATGCCCTCAATATGCGCGATTCGGTGTTGTATGTATGTGCGTAAGATTACAGAGAATAGGGATTCGAGTTCAAGGGTAAGTACATAGGTACCTACCATAGGTGGGCAGCACTAAAAATCTGATGGGTGCAATTTCTAAGGTCAAAAATGGCGAAAAAACCATTTCTCACCAAGTACCTACTATAAATAGCAAAAGAAAATTTCAAAAATCGAATTCTAGGGACGTTTTTTTGTTTTATAAGGGGTGCATATCACAGGCGGGCGACCAAGTTGTGCGGTAGGGGTGCAAGACTTTTCAAAGATTCAAAATTGGTGGTATGGTATGACGAAAAAATTTTTCAACGTTTCTCGCCGAGCACTATCGATTGGCATCAAAAAATTGCGAGAAACAGGATTTTCAAAAGTTGAGTTCGGTTGGGGGCACACCTGGGCGTGGGGGATTTGGTAGGGAAGGGAGTCCCCCCGAGTAACCAGAATACCCCCTGGGAATTCAGCTTTCAAAAATTTGTTTCGTTTTTTCGCAATTTTTTGATGCCAATGGATAGTGCTCGATAAGAAACGTCGAAAAATGGTTAATTCTTTGAAAACCTTGCGCCCCCCAGAATTTTCTTGCTGCCCACCCACGTACGGTGGGGGGGATTTTAGTTCCTCGGGTGGGGATGCATACATACCAGGCGCGGTACCTACTAAAGGTACATAGATCGTACTTCTCGAACGCGTGATTCCTAAAACATTTTTCGATGTTTCAAGTGCCTGCCTACTGCATTGCTACACCAACTTAAAAAAGCAAGACCAGACTAAGTTCAAACGACATGCGCTTGATTGAAAAAATTTAAAAAACAAAAATGTTTTCGCATCGTGCTTCTGTCTACCGACGCAGAGATGTCAAATTGTATGCTGAAATAAACCATAAATCCGGTGTCGATAATATAACGCACCTTCAATTATGTCGTTCATCATTGTTTATTCAATTTGCAATGCCTAATCACATAAGCCTCTCCGGCTACATATTTCACAAAACTTCAATATAAAACAAACGATCAGAAAAGAACGGTTAGCGGCCGGTAATCGACTGAATGAATAAATTCGGGCCTTCTATTACAGGCATTGAAATAAATGGGTGACGTAATCATGAATAGGCGGGCAGCAACCAAATTCTAGGGTCCGATCAGGCAAAATCGCAAAAAATAGCACGAGACATTTAATTTTAGATTTTCGGAGAGTCCAGCCCAGCCAGACCCCATGTCCATAGGTGAGCAGCACCAGAATTCTGGGGGTGCAAGGTTTTTCAGAGGTCAATAAATGGCGATATGACGAAAAACGCTATTTTTCAACGTTTCTCATCGAGCGCTATTCATTGGCGTCAAAAAATTGCGAAAAAACAAAAAATTCAACAATTGAATTCCGGGGGTGGGGTATTCGAACTTCTGGGAGGGGTGCATACCCCCACGCGTGCCAATATCAATGCGTGGTGGTACATAGGCAGCGATCAAGGCTTTGGGGTCTAAACACGGAAAGTTCAAAAATTACAAAAAAGGTGACAAAAAAGCAATTTCTGAACCCTCAATTTTTGGGGGTCTGCCGGATTCTGGGGGGGGGATTTTGTAAACCCCACGTTCATATATGGTGG
Organism: Mermis nigrescens; assembly: GCA_036768485.1. Classification (NCBI taxonomy): domain Eukaryota; kingdom Metazoa; phylum Nematoda; class Enoplea; order Mermithida; family Mermithidae; genus Mermis; species Mermis nigrescens. The sequence continues at coordinate 1,521,968 of JAVLUZ010000275.1, forward strand.
CAATGAAAGGTTTTTAGGTTGCGAAATGACCAGCAATATAAGCCAATATATGAGTAGAATAAATCGCATAGAACGAATGTAAATAAATTAGATTTTGAATGAAGAAAACAATCGGATTAGCCAAAAACGAAGCCGCCGCATCCATCCCAAACGATCCTTTGTTCATAATTTGTCCAAATAATTATCCAGGGCCGGAATGCCCTCTTTAAGACCTTTGCGTTTACGCGTGTCGGCAATAATCTATAAAAATTTTTTGCCGTTTTAGTGAGTAAGAGTGAACAAAAATAGTAGTAAAGAAGAAGACACGGTAATTTAAGCATTTTGAGACAAAATTATAGCAATTACAATATGGCCAACAAATTTACTTGAGCCGGTCGGCTGGTCGGATCGAACGGATCGCCGGGCAGAATTTGCCAATGATCGAAAACGCATTGTGGGAACGCTTGCCCACTGGTGTTCGAACGCAAATCAGCCGTAAAACCTACACAACGACTATTTATTCAAATTATTCGCGTAATCGTCAATTTAATTCATACGTGTAGGAGGGTGGATCCCACACCTGGGCGTGGGGGTTTGGGGGTATGCACCCCCCAGAAACCAAAATACCCCCCCAGAAATCAAAAATACCCCCCCAGAATTCAATTTTTTGAAAATTTTTTCGCTTTTTTCGCAATTTTTTGATGCCAATGGATAGTGCTTGATGAGAAACGTCGAAAAATGGTGTTTTTATCACCATACCATCGTTTTTAATGCCATTTTTTGACCTTCAAAAAAATCTTGCACCCCCCAGAAATTTCTTGCTGCCCACGTATGGTGGATCCCATAAGTGGGCGACTCCTAAATTCTGGGGGTACGAAATTCTTTCAAAGGTCGAAAAATGGCCTTTAAAATGGCGGTATGGCGAAAGAACACAATTTTTCAACGATCCTCATCGAGCACTATCCATTCGCATCAAAAAATTGCGAAAACCGGAAAAATTTCAAAAATTGAATGGGGTATTTTGGTTCCTCCAAAGGTGCATACCTCCCAAACCTAGGTGTGGTGGATCCCCCAGGATCGACCGGCTACCATAGGTGGGCAGCGCCAGAATTCTGAAGGGAAGTTGCAAGGTTTTTCAAAGGTCAAAAAATGGTCTTAAAATGGTGTATGCAGGTGGGCAGCACCAAAATTCTGGGGGGGTTGAAAAAATTTCTAAGAGGGGGTGAAAAAATTTTCAAAGGTTAAAAAAGGTCTTAAAAGTGGTCGCATAGCAAAAACATCATTTTTCGACGTTTCTCATCGAGCACTATCCAATGGCATCAAAAAATTGCTAAAAAAGCAACAAAAAAATTTGCTGGGGGGAAAGTTATTTTGATTTCTGGGGGGGTAGTATTTCAACTTCTAGGAGGTGCATACCCCCCAAACCCCCACGCCCATGTGTGGTGTTATGGCAAAAAACACCATTTTTCAACGTCTCCCATCGAGCACTATCCATTGGCATCAGAAATTTGCAACAAACAAAAAAAAATTTTAAAAAATTGAATTCTGGGGGGGAGTATTTTGGTTTCTTGGGAGGGAGGGGGGTGCATACCCCCAAACCCAGATGTGATGCATACCCCAACCTCCCCCACGCCCACGTGTGCCAATGTTGAAGATTGTTAATTTCACGCCTATTTGACTTTATTATATAAAAAAGACTGATTGTCGCATTCAAAAAATAGTTTGAACGCTTTTCGTTCGTTGGATGTCGGTTTTGAATAAATTTTTAATGAATTTTATCGAACTTTCATTCATTTTTTCTACATAAATCCTCTCTGCTACACATCAAGCGTTTTTTGATTCTATGATACACATATTGAATTATAATTTCAGGCAATTGTCTATATCTTTTACTAGCTGCTTAATTTAATTAGCTAATTCGCGAAATGCATATGTACAGTGACATACGCAGGATTTTTTGAGGGGGTAGATATGATCAGCGGTACGCAAAATAAACTGGACTCTTTGACGTTTCCAAACACGTTCCGCTTCATCCATTAAGCTCATAAAATTCGAACTTTAAAAAAATTTTTATTTTTTCTCGAAATGCTATAAAAAAGACGTGTTTTTGGCCTCGCTTGAGCCAAACTCTTGGAGAATAACAATCCTAAGGCGCGAAGCGCCTAAAATTTTGAGATTTTCCGATAAAAAACGCCAGTTTTCATACGCTATCTTACCTTTTCAAATTCGTTTTCGGACAAAATAAGGTCTCCCCACCACGCCTGGGCGTGCGGAGTTCGGGGTACACACCCCCCAAAAACCAAAATACCCCAAAGGAATTCAATTTTTGAAAATTTTCTGTTTTTTCGCGATTGTTTGATGCCAATGGATAGTGCTCGATAAGAAACGTTGAAAATGGTGTTTTTTCGCCATATTTTTTGAGACGATTTTCTGACCTTTGAAAAGTCTTGCACCCCCAGAATTTTGGTGCCGTCCACGTATGCTTCGCACACGTTGGCGTGGGGGAAAGGAGAGGGGTATGCCCCCTCAGACGGCCGAATACACCCCCCCCCAGAATTCAATTGTTGATTTTGTTTTTTAGCAATTTTACCCCCCCCGAATCTTAGTGCTGCCCGCCTATGACCCCCCTCGTAAGCCCGTTTATATAAATATGCCCAAATACTGCTAAGGCAGTGCCTAGGGTCATTTTCAGATTACGGCTAACAATAATTTCATCTACGAAGTTTGCTCAGTAATTTTTCGTGAGTAAATCGCTTGCTCACAGGCATAGTTGGGTGGCACCAAAGTTCTGGGGAGTGCAAGATTCTTTTCAAAGGTCAAAAAATAACCTCGAAAATAGTGGTATGGTGAAAAAGCACAATTTTTAACGTTTCTCTTCGAGCACTATCCATTGGCATAAAAAATTGTAAAAAACAAAAAAATTGGTTTCTGGGGGATGCTTACCATACATGCTCAGCATGGGAATTCGGGGGGGTGAAAACCTAAAGTGCCTCTTTTGGGCCCAAAAATGGCCGGTACGCGTTAAAAAATATGGTTTTTGGCGTTTCTGACGATACTCTATCCTTCTAGGGCATAAAATCATGATAAAAATTTCGGAAAAAGTCGAATAAATTGACCAATATATCGCTTAAAACATGAATATATGGCGCGAAGCGTCGAAAATTTGGCGATTTTGAGCAAATAGATAGCCAAAAACCCTTACCAACACACTTTTTCTACCAATTTTCAGGTAAGTTTAGGAAATTTTTAAAAAATCGCCAATTCTGGGGGAAGGGTGAAAAATTTTTACGAGGGGTGAAAATTTTTTACGAGGGGTGAAAAATGATTCTGTGGGGGTGAAAACCCCTTAAACCCACCCCCAAGATCATGTATGATGCTTACCCCCAAACCCCCACGCCCAGGTATGCTCACAGGCCAAAAGGCTACTATTTATGGACTTTAACTTGATAGAAACAAACTTAACCGATGAATAAGGAAGCAGATTTCGCAATCATTTTCTGAAAAAAAGACTTCAAAAGTTGACGCGGGATGACTGAGATGAAACCGGCGTGAAGCGCCGAAAATTCTTGAAGTTTTGACATATGTAAAATTCTGGCGTTTCAGTGCTTAAAAATACCCGAATAAATCGTAAAAGCATTCGGGTTAGCAAGATAAATTTATTCAAGTTCAGGTTCGGGTAGTCGAGTTCCCTTTATTCGGGTTCGGATCGCACATGGGCGTAGGGAAGGGGATTTGTACCCCCAGAAGTTGAACCCCTAGATTACTGTAGACCGCCCAGAATTATATTTTCAGTATTGTTTTTGGCAATTTTACCCATCCTGACCCACCCCAGAATATTCTTGCTGTCCGCGTATGGTTCGGATTTTGGATTCTGTTCGGGTACCCAAGAATTCGGGTTAGGGTACCTACACTACTCGCCCTGAATCTTTACGCTTTAATAAGCTTCTAAAGCTTGTTAGGGTTATATCTTTAACACGTCAGTCCTATTTCCACCAACGCACGACCGACGTGTTAATCATATCTTAAAACACCTTGTTTTGAGCATTTTCGGCGACTTAGATACTAAAACGGCATCGTTAGAAACATCGAAAAATTGTGCTTCTGATAGCGTACGCATCGTTTTGAGCCAAGAAAGGCAATTTAAGAAAGAACTTTCGGGCTAAGGCTCAGCACGAAAATTCAGAAATAATAAATAAAAAGAAAAATGGTAAATAAAAAATAAAATAAAAAATATCAAAAAATTCAGTCGGAAGGAATTTCACACATGTGCGCGGGGGTTTATGGGATATGCACACCTCCTTCTGAGAAACCGAAATACCCCCTGAAATCAATTTGGTTTTTTTCGCAACTTTTTTATGCCAATGGATAGTGCTCGATCAGAAACGTTTAAAAATGGTGTTTTTCGCCATACCACCATTTCTAAAGCAATTTTCTGACTTTTGAAAAATCTTGCAGCCCCCCCAGAATTTTGGTGTCGCCCACCTATATGATTACGATCCTTAAATACATACTTTCTTAATTAAATTAATCGTTCCAATTTTATAAAACTTAACGACATACCGAAAGATTCGTTGACGGGCAAATAAGCCTTAACGACGAACATAGGCGTGCCCAAAACTTGGTTTTCTTCGAACACGTGACCCCGACGACGATTCAATACGCCGTATATTCCACCCACTGCGATCTGATCGAATAAAGGATCGAATAAAAACGACAGCAAACTGCATAGTATTAATTTTTTATGATAAAATAAGATTTAGCAATGGAAGACATAATTAAGATAATTTTAACAATAAGACACAATTTTCTGATCTTAAAAAATTTAAAAAAAACGTAAAATGACGGAAAATTGTTCAACTAAATAAATTTCAATATCACATAATATCGAGCTTTATCATATTATGCAATAGGAAAGATGGGGGACATTATAAAAAAGGCAAAGAGTAACCCTTAGCAAAACTTGAGGATTGTTTAAGAGTTCAAATTTTGCGGAAAACTTTGAGTAAAACGATTAGAAGCATACACGAAACAGGGATGGGGATCCCCCATCCCAACTTGGTCGTCCCCCGATACCCCCCCCCAAAGTCAGAAAATTTTGAACCGCTTGAAAAATGAATTTATTGGCCGTTTTTGACCAAAAACTAAAGTTTGTGTACCCCTTCTAAAAAAAGCAACAGGGTATGGGGATAACACTCCCAAACTTGGTCGGCCCACCTTACACCCCCAAAGCCAAATTTATTGGCCGTTTTTGGTCAAAAACTGGAGGTCGTTTACCCCCTCCCCTCCCAAAAAATCGCTGAGGGATTCCCCAACAAGAATTTCGAGCCGTTACATGTACGAAAAGATTTCTGGGTGAAGCCATTAGGTGCTTGAAAATGACCTTTTTATTTTTTATCGAAAATAGCCAAAAATATAAAAAGACGCTGAAGAACAATTTTCTGCCCAGAAGCGATATTTCCCAGATTTTTGACAAAAATTTGCATTTAAAGATCATTTTAAGGCGAGTTCCTGCCATCGAACTCTAAAAGTGGCCCTGGCTACCCTTTTCCGAAATTTTGAGCTGCTATGTACATGTCGGGTTCTAAGATTAGAAAAATTATAAGTTTTTCATTCCAATTTTAAAGAGAATTACTTCAGGGCACTGAATTTCGACCAAATAAACGGGTTCCAACAGGCGGGGCGACGCTGTCAACGCGCTGGCGTAGAAAACGCGGCGGGCCGTCGGAATAATTTGACCACCGCCCCTGTGAATAGCGTCCGCGTGCAAAGTCACGTCCAACAAATCGAAGCGAACTCCACGCAAATTCTCTTCACACAGAACGCCCTGAGAACCAATTTTAAATGTAAAAATACAAAAATAAAAAAGAACGTAACGAAGCCATTATTAGGCCGGAAAAGAGATCAGTCCAAAAAAATCAAAATAGGAAACAATTGCCAAAAATAACAGGTAATTTCCCCACCCACCCCTCCCCCTTAAAATAGCAGGGAACCCCCACCCAAAATTTCGAGCCGTTACATGTATATTTACACGCTTCAGGCCATACATGATCTTGAGGGGATTTTCACCCCCCAGAATTGGCGATATTTCAAAACTTTCATGAAAATCTGCATTAAACGTGTTCGAGTGTTTTTAGCTACCTATTTGCTCATAAGTATCAAATTTTCGGCGCTTCGCGCCGTATGTTCATGCTTCAACCTATACTCGTATTATTGTTCACTTTGTTCGACTTTTTTCATTTATTTCGAAAATTTTTATGTTCTTACGCTCTAGAAAGATAGAGCAATGTCAAAAGCACCAAAAAACAATGTTTTGACGCTTATCTACAGTGGTCGCCATGAAAGATGACGCGCCATCACCCTCAGAATTATAATGGATGGTGCGTCACGAGCGCCGCGTTACGTCCATCATGCCCCATCATCTCTTTTTTTCTATACAGCGCCGTTAACCTCCATCATCCCGTTAATCTGGCGATGCGGACAGCGCAATTTAGCTATTAATAGCGTGGCGGCGCTATTAATAGCTAAATTGCGCCGTCCGCATCGCCAGATTAACGGGATGATGGAGGTTAATGGCGCTGAATAGAAAAAGAGATGATGGCGCATTATGGGCGTAGCTGGCGCTCGCGACGCACCATCCATTATAATCCTGAGGGTGATGGCGCGTCATCTTTCATGGCGACCACTGTACCATATAAGGCACAAAAAAAGGCCTCAAAATTTCACCCCCTAATTCCCATACTGTGCATGTCTGCTTCTGTCTATATTAATATTGCCCGGAGTTATAACGTCCTATGTCACAGTATTAACTAGGAAACCTAAGCAAATTTTAGGCATTGTTAAGGGCTCAAATTTTCATCAGGTTAGTCATAGATTGAAAAAAACAGCGAGAAGACAAATATGAAGGGCCAAGCAAAAAATTTCAATCTATTCTTACCCACATACGGACAGTGAAATAATATTTCATGAAATGAAGCATTTACAGTTCTTGTCACGGAAATTGCAAACGCAGCGCCGCTGTGATCTACTACGATTGATCAACTACAGTAGAACGTAAGCGCTGCTACCGTAGCCACGCGTGTTCGGTCATATTAAAATTGCGTTCGGCCTTAGTAGATCGCAGCTAGCATATTGCGTTTTTTGTCACACTGCTTTGATTTTTTGCATGCGTGCGTCTCAAAAGTGTGTGCATGATGCAAGTCCATTTCGAGAAAAAAGGTAAAAATAGTTTGGAATTTTCGTGCATATCATTATAATTATCGTTTCCTACATTGGAATCTCATCTAAGAGATAATAGGCACAAAAATGGAAGAAAATAGTATTTCCTGTTTGCGATCAATTGCATATTGCTCTGCCGCAAAAGGGCATTTTATAATTAATTTCAGGCTGAGAACGTTCGGCGTTTTAAAAGAAATTCATCGCCAATGAACAGCAAGATTTAAAAATCATTTAGACCCAGGGAACGCGAGCAAAATCTTTGTGAGCTTGTGTATTAAAATATCAGGAGGTAAAAATTTGTTGTTGTTTTCAAGCCTTGCCTTTATTACATGTGTGTGTAGGCGTATGTCCGCTGAATAAAATAAATGCAAAATTGCAAAATAGTAGATACGCATATATAAGTACTTTAATTGGACAAGAAAAATTGCGAAGAAAGCTGGCTGGTCAGAATAAAATTTGCGCGAAATAATAGAGCGGGCAATATTTTTTGAACTATATGCTTGCCTGAGGAGACAGACACTATGTGATGTATTTCACTTCTGAACTGAATATATTATTGATGTACATATCGTAAATAAATGAAAAAAGCGAAGATGCAAAATATTTTTGAAAGCGGATAATGAGGATTTTTTTATCAATTTTGTAGTTTAAAGACATAACGATATTGTATTATTTAGTTTATTTTATGTAACAAAAATTTTAAATATGCAGCACCTAAATTCTAGGGGGTCAGAATAAGGTAAATCGCCAAAAATATAACTAAAAATAGAATTCTGGGTTCTACAGTAATTTGCAGGGGTATGTACTATTTCAACTTCTGGGGTCACAATCCCCCCATGACCATTTGTGGCCAGAAGGAAGGAGCATCAACGGTGTTTTTAATACAAAATTATTTAGGTTTTATCCCTCCAGAATCCCCATCACACATGGGCGTGGGGGGTTGGGGGGTATGCACCCCCCAGAAGTTGAAATACCCCCCTAGAAAAATTTTTTGTGCTTTTTTAGCAATTTTTCGATGCCATTGGATAGAGCTTGATGAGAAACGTCGAAAAATGGTGTTTTTTGCCGTACGACCACTTTTAAGACCATTTTTTATCTTTAAAAATTCCCCCTCCAGAATTTCGGTGCTGCCCACCTATGATCCCCATGCTGCGCTGGTATGACATATGATTAATTTTATTATTCTTTTCAGCACTATAAAAGAATCGAATAAAGATTTATGATTAATTAATTGATTCATTCATTTTGAAAATAATTTTAAATATCAATTTTCAAATTCCTGTCTAGTCGTATTCCATGTCAGTTCCCATCTAATATTACTAATTGTATCATTATGTAAATACTTACAGTCACTATTCATTCTCTTCCAAATTTCGCAATATAATGGTGAAAAATATGGTTTGTAGGAGAATGAAAATACCTTTTAAAAAACCTTTCCCTCCAAAAGATAAAAGCAATTTGCTTTGATTTTATTTCTAATTTTGATTTAGTCAAAAAGATGCGCTTTTTAAAATCATAATACTAATGGCAACAGAAAATTTTGGGCCTATATGATTTTTGAATCTTTTGCTCTTCATTGGCTATGAATTTGTTTCAAAACGCAGACCGCTCTCAGCCTGAATTTAATTTTAAAATGCTCTTTTGCGGCAGAGCAATACGCAATTAATCGCACACAGGAAATACTATTTTCTTTCATTTTTATCCCATTATCTCTCAGATGAGATTACAATAGAGGAAACGAGAATTATGATGATATGCACGAAAATTCCAATCTATTTTTACCTTTTTTCTCGGACTGGACATGCAGCATGCACACACTTTTGAGACGCAGGCATGCAAAAAATCAAAGCAGATTGAGAAATTTTTTCCCGTTTGTGTTACAAATAACGCAATATGCTAGCTGCGATCTACTTAGGCCGAACGCAATTTTAATATGACCGAACACGCGTCGCTATGGTAGAAGCGCTTACGTTCTACTGTAGTTGGTCAATCGTAGTAAATCACAGCGGCGCTGCGTTTGCAATTTCCGTGACAAGAACTGTAAGTCGACCGTATTGTCCGGAAAAGTTTTTATACAAGTGCTCAATTCTAGCCACATATGGGCTTGTGATTAACCGGAAGTACAATACAAAACTTCCCCTGCATGTGGCAGAGGGATGGAGAAACCTTCATCCCTCGAAGTTAAAAAATTTTAACTCACTACGGATTTTGGGAAAAAACATCTTTTTTTAGCCATTTTTAGTTGCTTTTTACCAATTTTTGGCCGAAAATCGAAATTCATCCCCTCCACCTGAGAATAATCGACTATCCCGGATATTTTAGAAAATTACGCGTCTAGCTTCCCCCATTAGGAGACCTCCAAAAGCTTAATGCCATCGTTGGGCGATTTTCGGATGCCATTTCTTATCATATATGTAAATCTTTCGACCTCTAAAAACTTTTTGGACCCCCAGAACCACACCTGGGCGTGGGGGTATGCACCCTCCGAGAAACTAAAATACCCCTCCAGAAACCAAACTACCCCCACCACCACCAAAATACCACCCAGAAACCAAAATATTTCCCGAGAATTCAATTTTTATTTTTTTTGTTTTTTATGCAATTTTTTGATGCCAATGGATAGTGCTTGATGAGAAACGTTGAAAAATGGCGTTTTATCGCCATACTACCATTTTTAAGGGCATTTTTGTACTTTAAAGAATCTTGCACCCTCCAGAATTTCCGGTGCTGCCCACCTATGCCCACCACCACACATGGGCGTGGGGGTTTGGGGGTATGCACCCCCAGAAGTTGAAATACCCCCGCCCAGAAATCAAAATACCCCCCAGAAATTTTTTTGTTGCTTTTTTAGCAATTTTTTGATGCCATTGGATAGTGCTCGATGAGAAACGTCGAAAAATGGCGTTTTTCGCCATACGACCACTTTTAAGACCATTTTTTGACTTTTAAAAATTTTTTCACCCCCCCCCCCAGAATTTTTGTGCTGCCCACCTATGCGCACCACCCCCAGAATTAGGGCGCTATCAATTCCCGATTCAAGCCGCACCTCTTTGCTGGCCCACTGGAAGCCGGCGACGACGGAGTCTTTAATTTCGTTGAGGTACTGGACGCCCTTGGTGCAATCGATGACCAAATTTGGGCCAGTGCCCTCGGGGCCAAAGCACCAAATTTTGCGGGCCTCGTTGACGTCATAGCCGTATTTTTCGGCCAGCAATTTGCCGCGCGTCTTTTGATCATCGCGCGGATTGATGTGTCCGCTGTCGATGTCTTCGGGCAAACCGTCCGGCATTGGCACGGCTCGCATATACAACCGATTGTGCTTGTTGGGCGACTTGCTCAGACAAGTTTGATTCGATTCGGCGCTCACCGTTTCGCTTAAAGTTACAATTTAAAAATATAAAATTTAAAACTGGACTTTTTGGGATAAATTTTATTTATAATTCAAAAATATAAAATTTAAAACATAGACTTTTTAGGCTAAAATTTAAAAATACAAATTTAGAACTTTTTGGGCTAAAATTTTAATTTTTTCATTGAATTTCAAAGGCCTCTGAGTTATCGCGCATTAAACTAAACGTCATTTCGCCGCTTCTAATCGAATTCGACTCTCATCATTTCTCTTAGATACATTTTAAAAATATAAAAATTTAAACTTTTCAAGCTAAATTTCAATTTGTAATTCAGATTGAAAGACCTCGAAATTATTATGCATCCGTTCAAAAACGTGCCGCCGCTTTTGATCGAATTCTATGCTCACCTTTTCTCTTAGGTATATTTTAAAAATAAAAGATTCGAAGTGAAAATTTTTTAAACTTTATCTTAATTTGTAATTCAATTTAAAAAGGTCCTAAACTTATTAGGAATTAAGTCAACGTCGTTTCGCCACTTTTAATCGTATTCGGCTCGCACCTTTTCACTTGAGTATATTTTAGAAACATAAAATTTGAGAATGTACATTTTTTGAAGTAATGAATCAGTACTTCAATTTCAAAGGTCATGAACTTATTATGCATGCATTAAACCAATATCGTATTTGCCATTTTTGATCGTAGTTTGTACATTGACCATACTATTCACGTAACGGCTCGTTAATTTGGGTGAGGGTCCGCCAGTTTAAAGGGGAGGGTAGGGGAATAGTAAACGACCTCCGGTTTTTCGCCAAAAAAACACCTAAAAAGGGCAAAAAATTCAATTTTTACCAAAAATCAGCGCGGATGGAAGCAGAGTCAAAAATTTACTGGCTTTGGGGGATGACGGGTGACATCCAAGAATGGGGGATCCTCATCTCCGTCACATGTACAGCGCCCGTCACGAAACTTGACGCACCATCATTGTCAGATCAATGTTGGATGGTGCGTTGCGAGCGCCGCGTTTAATTCATTATTCTCTATCAACCTGCTCTTTTTTATTACAGTATCATTATTTTGTATCATTCCGCTGATGCAGCGACGCAGACAGATCAATTTGATTATTAATAGCGTCTACAAAAAGGAAGCACACGGAATTCACGTGCGCATGTCATTTTTTGTTTGAAGGAAGCGCGCAGAATTCACGTGCGCGTTTCCTTTTTGTTGACGCTATTAATAGCTACATGCGTCGCCGCATTAGCGGCATGCATAATATACCGGAATATAAAAACAAGTTGATAGAGAATAATGGACAAAACGCGGCGCTCGCGATGCATCGCGTAACATTAATCTGACAGTGATGGTGCGTCAAGTTTCATGGCGAGCACTGTCATGATGATGACAGAACTAAGCTCACCGATAAGACACTACTGGATCGGACTTCTTAATTGGAATGCATGCGTGATCCTCCTCTAAATCTTTCAAGCAGATTTCCAAGTGCAACTCGCCGGCTCCTGCGATGATGTGCTCGCCGGATTCTTCGAAATAGCACTGAATGCGATAAAAATCGTAGAGCAATTTTATTAATAAAGATCAAAGCAATAAACGCAAGAAGCTAGTTTGGAAGTAAAAGCGAAACTAGTACACAAAAATAAGCAATTCGAGTCCAAAAATTACGCATGCGCTCTAAAAAATAATGCGCTATTAAAAACGAAATGAGACGTAAAGTTACAAGAAAATAATAAAAGGTCCAAATAAATAAAGGAGGGACCAACACCAATTTTGGGGGACGTAAGCCCAAAAAGGCTAAGAATAGCACAAAATAACAGTTTAGAAAGTCTTATCTTTCCGACTTTCCTAAATTTTAGGCGGGTCCGGAAGGGTTTAAAACTCCCAATCCCCCTGAGATACGTGCTTGGTTATATAGCCTTTTTGGATTCACAATCATAGCTACATAGCCTTTTAGGACTATAAATAGCTATTAATTCCGTTTTATAAGAGTAAAGAAAATAGCTATATATCCTTTTGAAACTCAGAAAAGACAACTGAATAGCACTTCTGAGCTCAAAAAGACCATATAGCTAGTTTTTCTGAGCCCAAAAAGGCTGTAAAGCTAATTTTCCAAGCCAAAAAGGTATAAGCAGTTTTTTGGCCAAAATCGCTGTATAGCTATCAGTTTTTCAGAGCTCACGGGGAGTAATACCCCTCACCCCATGCTCATGGTGATTACCTGAACCATAGGATCAGATTTGGCCAAACGTTTAAGACCCTCGACCAATTTCGGCAAATCGGCCGCGTTCATCGGTTCAACGGCCACCCTGACGACAGGGCTTACGCTGAATTTCATGACACGCAAATTATGAGCGTCCTTGAACGTCGTGATTGTGCCGCTTTTAACCAAATATTGATCCACGCCGACCAACCCGCAAATATTGCCACTGGGGCAGTCCTCGATCGGCTCGATGTAACGACCCATCATCAAAATCGTCCTAAACCGACAAAAAAAATTTGATCGAAAAGTAAAAATAAAAAGTGAGAAAAAAACAAAAAGAAATAAAAAACCGGAAAATAGTCGCGCTAAAAGGAAATACGTATAAACTCCTCGCCACAAAATCTGAACAATTAAGAGTCCTTTATAATTTTTACTAAAATTCATTCATCTGTTATAGCACAAAACGTCGTCCCATCTTATAACATACAAATGTCGTCACGAAATGTAAACAATTATATAACGTTCTTTCAAGATCCTGCCTGGCTACATGTTATAACATAGGAAGTCATTATATTTTTTAACATAGTAATGCATACAACATACGACGTCCTGTGCGGTAATTCGGCACTAAATGCTCAAGAGAACTTTAAGGACTCTTAAGTAAATGCTAAGATTTCATAGTGATAAGTGTAGGCAATCAATCTCGAGAGAACTTAAAGGACTGTTAATTAAACGAATTTTTTTAAGCAAAAGCAATACGTCGCAACTTTGGACAAACGACATTTCCATTGCTTTCAGACACGAAGAAAAACATAATTACACAATTCCAGGCCTAGCTACGAAAGCTGAACACTCAGAAATTCTTAAGAATTTTATGGCCCATATTACAACGCAGGGCGAAGTCGTATGTTTTACATTGCTGTTAAAACATACGGCGCTCGCCACGAAATTTGAGCAATTAAGAACCGATTGAGCTTATTTAGGGACGCTTTTTGACAATCGACCTAATCGCCGGAGACCTAAAGAGTATCCTGACATGCTATACTATAAGAAAACGCGACCTAAATGCTTATGTCAGACCGTTTATGACATAACGCGTGTAGAGCATATTAATATTTATTATACTCGTGCAATCCATATGCATATGATATTGTGTAAAATGAATACACGCGCGCTATCATCAAACGTCTATTAGAGAACGCGCGCTGGAATCTCAATCTGAACCACTGATAAGGAAAAATGTTTGCAGGAAAAGTCCTGCTATGTATGCTGTGCCCAGACACGCATCTCTGGGAAAGAATGGGGGTCGAACCCCCCCCCAAATTCAGAAAAATAGGACTTTTTAAACCTTATTTTGTGCTATTTTGGCCTTTTTGGGCTTAGTCCCCAAAAAATTGGTGCTGGTCCCCCAAAATAGGACGGCCAGCTACGTGCCTGGCTGTGCCCAACTGCCATTGCTTGCAACCCCACTCCAAGCTCTACAACTTCGCCTTCTTCATCAATTTTCTACTATTCACCCAATATTAAAAAGTTTTACTAGATTTTATCTGATTTATTTTATACGCGAAATTGAGTATTATTTCTGTCCTTCTTTCTACTTAATCTTTGAACAGACGTCGTACATGGACTTTTAAACCCCTTACCCACGTTTTTTCACGGATAAACAAGGTGAATTTTCCTGTAATCAGGCCATTCTCCCAAATATTCATTTTTTTTCAGATACAGACTATTGATATTAAAATTGATGATAATATCATGGAAAAATAGAGCATATGCAAACTTTTTCAAATAAAAACTATTGTTTATCGATGCTAAAACATGGATGAAATAAGAATTGTGAAATTATAAAAAATAATGAAGAACAGAGCGTGTGCACCTTTGGATCGATTTTTCGTACAAATCATCCTTTTTGCCAGGCAAATAATTGGGGCCTTGTATGCGCGCCTTCATACCGGTCGCTACTTTGCCGGAAAAGACGCGACCAAAGGCGTAAAATCGACCCTTGTCGCTGGTTGGCACCATCTTGCTGATGTACATCATTAGAGGTCCCTTCTCGTCGCAGTTTTTCATGGCTGCAATAAATAAATAATTAAAAAATAAAAATCAGTTAAAAAATTGAGAAATTCATCCCCTCCCCCAAAAAGCTTTCACACGCAATTCGCGATTTTCCGGAAAATTTCAAAAATTTCATAAAAATGTGCTTTTATAAAGCGTTTTTAGCTGTCTATTTGCTGGAAAATGTCAAATTTTTGGCGCTCCGCGCCGTATACTCATTTTTTGACTATTTTTTCGCTTTGATCGAATTTTTTAATTTTTTGGAACTTTTTCATGTTTTTATGCTCTAGAAAGATAGAGCATGGTCTAAAACGCTAAAAACGACGGTTTTGACGCGTATTCGCCATTTTTGAGCCCTAAAAAAAGCACTTTAAACTTTCACCGCCCCCAACAGAATTCCCAGGTTGTCCATGTCTGATTGACAGTCTTTAAAGTCACCTGAAAGATTTATTGTACATATTATAACACAGGAAATCGTCGTAGGTTCACTGTGTTAAAAGTATGATGACGTTCTACGTTATGATATAGGCTAGTGCCATTCATACCTGGGCAATGGCTGACGGTTCGCCCCGTCCAACTTCCGACCAAAAGGGTGGGTGGGTCCCTAGACCCTGAAAAGGTGGGTCTGTCCCTGAAAAAAGGTGGGTCCGTGCCTGAAAAAGGTAGGTCGTCCAGCTTAATCAGTGGGTCAGTCACAGAAAAAAGGTGGGTCCATCCATGAAAAAGGTGTCAAACAGTGTAATAAGATGGTTCCTGTGCATGTTTTGCACACTGATCATGATATATGTACTGTATCTAGCATTTCCTTAAATTATCTCCAAAAATTTTCTCCCTGTGTACAAAACATAGCCCCGTCCAAGTTAGCCCTTCGCCCCGTCCAACTTTCGGTTCGGCCCGTCCTGGTGATGGGCCGATATGGGGCATTGCCCAGGTGTGGTGCCATTCCATTCTTAAAAGAGTTTACAGGAATCTTAATTTTTCAAATTTCTAGGCAAGAACAATTCGAACTATGACTATATGTAAGACACAGGGTGGAGTGCCTACGGCCAAAATCGATCGGTGGTCCCACATCCCTGTACAGAAAGGCAGAGATTTTTATCCGTATCCCATTTTTGGAACAATTTAAACAGTTTAAGACAAAAAATTAAAATAAAATTAAAACATCAAATTCTTACCAATCGCGACCTCGTCATCATGCGGACCTTCGTACAGTAAATCCGTTCGATATTTTTGAGCAGTAACCGGGCTAGGAAGATGAATGCAAATCATTTGAAGAAGCGTTTCACCCGCTGGAAGCCACCGGCGCATGATTGCCTAAAAAACATCAGCCATTAACGTTCAATCGACTGATGAACGATTGACATGATCAGTTATTTTGAGTAAAAGGAGTAGATTTTCGGAAAACCAGATTCGAATGAAGGAACAAGGACAGCATAAGGATTACACATGTAACAGGGGTGAGGGAAGCCCCCCTACCCAAAGTCGGACGTCCCCATAACCCCCCATAAGCCAGAAAATTTTGAACCCCCAATTATTTGAAAAATTGAATTTTTGGCCGTTTTTCGGTTAAAAAAATTAGTGGTCATTCACCACCCCCGCCTAAAAATGGCCGGGATACCCTCTAACTTCGGGCCGTTACATGTAGGAATTTGAATAATTATTCCCTGTAGGTTCCTTAAGGAATGAGCTGCCTGTGTTATAAAATAGGACGTCAACACGTTTTTGCCAAACGTGTAACGGGGAGATTCCCCATCCAAAGCGTGGTCGGTATTACTCTAGCACGTCTCCACCTTCGGAAAAACGTATCATTTAACAGTGTTCTTCTGCAAGGGTCATAGATTATAGTCATGTTTAGTACGCTGGTGACGAATATGATGGTTATTTTTGACAAAAATGCGTGCATCTAATTATATACGCCAATTTATGCAAAGTTCATTCAAATTTAAAATTGTGCATGACCACTTGCGGCCTGTTTTGATTAAGTGATTGCGAATTTAGTAAACATTTGTGATAGAAAGACGGATAATACTTAAAAATTTCTTTTTTCTAATGTTCAATTTTTATGGACCTTTCCATTTTTATTTTTTTCCTCAATTTTTGAGATTTTTAAAGATTTTAAATATAAAGGACACGAAATGAGTGCACATTACTTAAGTGAAAATTACATGGCTATTTGTGTCCAATATATCTTTTCATCCATGCCCAAATGGAAATATTCAAACCATTGATAACGCGTATTCATTTCGTTCATATGGAAAAAATTTTGAAAAAATGAAAAAATTCAGAAAAGATAAAAAATGAAAAAAATCAAAAAAGAAAATTGAAAAAATATAAAAATAAAAAATATATATATATAAAAATAAAAAATAAAAAATTCATAAAACAATAAAAAACAAAAAATATTTAAAAAATAAAAACACAAATGTTTATTGTATGACAATGTCAAATTTGAATGAAATTTGCATAAATTTGCATGTCTGATCAAATGAACGCATTTTTGTTAAGCATGACTATCATATTCGTCACCAGCGCACCAAACATGACTAAAATCGATGACTTTTGAAGAAAAACATTGTTAAATGATGCGTTTTCCCGAAGGTGGATACGTGCTAGAGCAATACCAAGGTGGTCACCCCCACCTCCCAAGGCCAGAAGATTTTTGACCCCTAGATTGTTTTGAAAACAAAACTCGCGTTTTTGGATCATTTTTGATTCATTAGCAAGAAATTGACAGTCATTTACACACCCCCCCCCCAATGGCCAGAAAACCCATACCAAAAATTTCAAGCCCTTACATTATATGGTTTTAACACAGCGAAACATACGACGACGCTGTGTTATAACATTCGCACTAAATCCTTAAGACAACTTAAAGGCACACATGCACATAGGGGGGTGAGGGGGTATTACCTCCCTGAGGGGTCAGCTAGACCGGTACTGTCCGGCGATTTTGAGCAAACAGGTCTTGTTCTGCATCATTTTTGACATCAAAATCAGTAAAAATGTCAAAATTTTCCGGCGCTTCGCGCCAGATTAGTACTAAGTACTTTTTATTCAAAAAGCGCCCAAAATTGATAAATTTTTGCATTTTTTCAGTGTTAAAAGGGATATAATGCAGTCAAAATGGACTAAAAATGCTTTTAAAATGTGTTATGAACACGAAAAAAACGTTTTATAGGCTATTTTGAACATTTTGATCATTAAAACAGCAAAAAAATCGTGAACGTTAAATTTACTGTTTCAGATTTTTGACATTTCACCCCCCTGCCGACCCTGACCTTGTGCACCTATGCTTAAAGGTTTCGTGGCGGAAAAAGTAAAAAGCATTCTTTCGTCGTTCTTAACTAAAATAATGAACTGGTTTTTAATTATAAATAATAAGCGATACCTAATTATTTTAATCTGTATAAAGTATAAACGTGAAGCATTTTGTCGATTAATTAATTAACCAGTTTAATTACCAATTACGTAGGCGCAACCATACACGCCCAGCATGGGAATTCTGGGGGGTTGAGATAATAAAGTGCCTTTTTTGGGCCCAAAAATGGTAGGTACGCGTTAGAAACATAGTGTTTCAGCAATTCTTCCAACTTTCTAGAACATGAAAACTAGGGATGTCCCATGCCCCGGCCCGCGTTGCCGGAACCTCTCGCTCCGGCCCCGGGCCGGAGCAAGGCTTGCCCCGGCCCAGAGCTAAAAGTGTATTGTAATGCAGAAAGACACAAAGACATTAGGTCGATGAAGTAAATGAAATATCGAAAGAGCGTGCGCAAAAATTTTATTCCATTGGATATAATCGAAGCAATGAATAATGAATGAGATTAATATTCGTAATTAATTGCTTTCAGATTTTCCGCTAAATATACTAAAGCCTCAAGTTTATCAGGCAACAAGCGCGTTCTAAAATCTGAACATATGTTTCCACTAGTTAAAGTGCCTACGTTTGCTGCGTCTCAAGTGTCAAATGATCTAACACCTTTACGATAATTGCGAAGAAAGTGACTGAGTCGCGTTAAATGGAAGTAGGAAGCATTCAGCATGGAATAAGTACGAGCTGACGCGCTTTAGTATGACGAAATTTGAGCGATGTCAGGAAATACAACTGACAATCTGGATAATAAATAGACATTATGCAGCGAGTAGTGCATCTATGACATAAAATGCTTGTAATTAATTGAAAAGTACGATAATTCGTCAATGTAGGAAAACGCACAAAAACGAGGAAATTGCATATTAATAGTGGAACATCTGTCTGCATATACAATACACATCTTGCCCCGGCCCCGGCTAAAAAGTCGGCCCCGGGACATCCCTAATGAAAACATAAAAAATTTCGAAAAAAATTAAGAAAGTCGATCAAACAAAACAAAATATAGTCAAAACTAGAGCTGTGCCGGGGCCGCCTTTTTTAAGCCGGGGCCGGTGCCTAGGCCCCGGTGCCGGGGCCAATAATAGCGTGCTTTACCATACTCATAGTACGACCCTGCCCTACCCCTTATATGTACCTATGCATATATTCTTGCTTGTAGATATGCACGTCAAGCGTTAATATTTGCTCGGATTACAAGATATGACACAACATGGGCATCGGAGGATCCAGACCCCGAGAATTCTCATTCTCCCCCCCCAAAAAAAAATCCGCTAGACCCCTAAGAAATTGATTTTCAGAATTTTTTGTTTTTCTGCGGTTTTTGATGCTAATGGATAGCTCATTGAGAGACGCGAGAAAAACGGTATTTTTTTCGCTCTACCATATATTATCAGGCACTTTTTGACTTTGAAAAATGTTGGAACCCTAGAATTTTTGAGCTGGCCATGTATGGATTTAACTCCTCTGACTTGGATGCGTTTTTCAATGTGCTTTACTTTGCACTTTTTTAGGTTTATTATTCTATTTGTTCTGATAGACGTAGCTGTCTGCTACCAAGCAAGCTGGAAATGCTCGTCTATATGAATTGCAATTTAAAATATGTCAATTTTAATTATTAACAAGAAATTTGCACCAATCTGACATAGTGAAATAAAGATTTGAATTAGCAAGATCTGCGGTTTGCTTGAAATTGAGTTTGAAGGTAAATCTGCCCAAAACATTATCAATTTTCTACATTATAATCAACTCTAACATTGGCCCCGGACCTCGAAGCCGGGGCCAGCCTGGCCCCGGCCCGGGGCCTAGGCTCCCGGCGACGGGGCCTGGCCCCGGCACAGCTCTAGTCAAAACATCAGAAGTATTATGGCACGAAGCGCCAATTATAGGGCAAGTAGATAGTTAAAAACGCTTAAAAAGCACCTTTTCCAAAGATATTCGGGGAATTTTCTGAAAATCGCCGATTCTGGAAGTGGGTGAAAAAATTTATGCGGGGTGAAAATTATTCTGACCCCACCAAGATCATGTGCAACCTACAAAAATCCGTACAACCACAAACCCATTTGTTGAATACGCTTTACTTACATATTTTTTAAAATTAAAAAAGCTAAATTTATCTAGATATACTTATTTTAAAAAATTAAAAAAATTTTTTAAAAATATATGTAGAAAATTTGAATTGCGTGCAAATAAAAGGTATTTGAAATTTGCCTTGAGCAGAGGTTTCGATTCCAACTCGCGTTCTTCGGCCGGCAACTTGATGTTTAACTTTTCGAGCAATTTAAACGTCTCCTCTTTCTTGACATTCATAACGACGTCAAACACTTTAAAAATCGGTTCCAAAACGAATTGGCAAAATCCGCGCTTCATCGACGAATTTTCGGCCGAACTTTGCCATTTTTTCGTCGCCGGGTTGAAATATCGATCGCCCCACAAATTTTTCATCATTTTCTCGGCCTACGCGTTAACAATGCGTAAAAAATTGGCTCGGTTTTAAATTAAAAAAATAAATGAATAAAAATAAAATTTTAAAAGCGCACAGCGTAAAAAATTTCAGGGGCAAAACCAAAAATCTTTTGAAGTTGACTTAAAAAATATGAATAGGCATCAATTTCTAAGTCAAAGAAAAACATCAAGTATATTCGTCAAAAATGGCTGTTTGCAGCAGAGCGAGTCAAAAACTGACACTTTTGGAAGTAAGAGATAGATAAAACGCTTAAAACAATGTTTTCTAATATTTTTTGAAGTCAGAAATTTTGGGAACTAAAAATTTAATCTACTTAATCAGAGCATGCTCATCTGCATGAAGTATTTTAAAATTAGCAGCCACGCAGAAAACTGATCAGAATAGAATTAAGAATGTTAATAATTGAATTATATTTTCCAAAGCTAAAAATTCTTCCATAAAACCTAACGTTTTCCCAATTTTTTTATCCCAGGCAGAGTTTAGTACCATACACTTCAGGCCACAAAATATGGGCAATTTATTAAGGAACGCTCTTTCACGACCTAATCGCCGGAGACATAAATAGAATCCTGACATGCTTTACTTCAAAAAGACGTGATCTAAACGCTTAGGTCGTTCCGAATACGACTCAGCGTGCGTTCTTAAACAGACACGTGATGATAGGGCGTGTGATACACATTATATACAAATATCATGCGCATATGAATTGCACGAGTGTAATCGATAATAATATGCTCTACGCACGCTGAGTCGTAAACTGTCCGACCTAAGCGTTTAGGTAGTGTTTCTTCAAATCTAACGAGCGCTTTGCACTGTTTGGGTCGCGTTTTCATGAAGAAAAGCAAGTCAGCATAATCTTTAGGTGTCCAGCGATTAGGTCGTTTAAAAGCGTTTTCTAGTCAACTCAATCGCTTCTTTATTGTTCTTATTTCGTGGCGAGAACCGTACATGGGCAGCAGCCGATTTCTGGGGGTCTCGGTGGTGTAAAACCGGCTAAAATCTCGGAAATTATGCCAAAAAAGAATTCTGGGGTCTATCAATTTTTCGGGGTGTATCGATTCTGAGGGTGTGCAAACCCCACCCTCAGAAACGTCGTCACCATTTTCGGGCCAAAAAAGGCATTCTAAAATTTACCACCCCCCGAATTCCCATGCTTTGCATGTGCGATGCACGTGACAGGGAAGTTCGGGGGAATTCCTCCATCCTAAGTTCAACGCCCGTTATACACCCTAAGTCGACCCCCATTAATTTTTGGCAAAAAACGTTTTTCGACAATTTTTATGTTTTCTGCCATCTTTGACCAAAAATTAGTCCTTTACCCCCCTCAGCCCCATATGGCCAGATTTACCATCAAATATTTCGAGACGGTCGTTATTACAACTAGCAAGAAGCTAATTAAAAACAATTCGATCAAAAATTAGATTTAACCGGATCAGAAGGGAGATAATCATTCAGTACTTCGTATCAATTACCTGGATGCCAAACTTATCGGCGTACATTTCGGCGAACTGTTTCAAAGTGAAAGCCCAACCGTGCAACCCTGATCCGAATCCTACGCTGCCAATCGACGGGTCAACCTGAAACAAACCATATGCGATTGAGGTCCAGAATGAAAATGCACTTAATAATAGATTGTAAGTTAGTAGAGATTTCAAGAGCACTGAAAACATATCAGTGACCACAGAGGCGTGCGTACGCAGGATTTTTTAGGGGGTGGTAAAAGATTTGGTAACCCTACATTTAGGGATTTGTTTGCCGTCTGACGTCTCCGAACATGCTTTATATATTGAGCTCATAGAATTTTAACTATTCAAAAAAATTAACAAAGCTTTTTTAAAGCGAATGTCAGCGACTCTTCCGTTTATTCCGTACAAATTTCACGGCTCTGACGTTTATCATTCACTGGGTACTTAAAAGGTTATCACCATAGGTGGGCAGCACCGAAATTCTGGGGGGGTGAAAGGATTTTCAAAGGTAAAAATGGTCCTAAAAGTGGTAGTATGGCGAAAAAACACCATTTTCGACGTTTCATCATCGAGCACTATCCAATAACAACTCCAGAAAATCGCTAAAAAAGCAAAAAAAATTTCAACATTTGAATTCTGAGGGAGGGGGTATATCAACTTCTGGGGTGCATACCCCCCCACGCCCACGTGTGGTTATCACTATTGTATATAGTAAACTTTGTACCATAATGTTGCCCATAGGCCCGGTTTCGTCGCCGTACGTAGCTATGATAACGTTAATATTTTCTACTATACGCTGGAAGGTCTGATAAAGTTCTTCCGGCTCTAATTGCAATTCTAATAAAGCGCGGTC
The DNA here is from genome assembly GCA_036768485.1 of Mermis nigrescens. NCBI lineage: Eukaryota > Metazoa > Nematoda > Enoplea > Mermithida > Mermithidae > Mermis > Mermis nigrescens. The sequence goes on from JAVLUZ010000275.1 coordinate 1,544,929, forward strand.
CATTTTGTTCATGAAAAGAACCGGTTTGATGCAATCGCCCATAGCCTGGCGCAATACGGTTTCGGTTTGCACACATACGCCTGTAAAAACAGCAAGAAATACGAAAAAAGACTAGAAATATCATTCAAATGAAAACAATTGAAAAAATATAATGAACGCAATAAAAATAATTGAAAAAATATAATGCGCGTGATGCGATTTAAAGAAAAAAAGTAAAAGTTAAAATTAAAAACTCGAAAGTGAGACAATCGTCCCAAAAATTCAGTTATTCAATACAGTGCTTGATGGGATTCAGACTGCTTATGAAGGAAGAAATCGATAAAACTTTTTAGCAAACGATCAATTACATAACTAATTAAGCTGACTAATGAACTAATTAATTACCGATGAATTGAATACCTACTTACGATTGCAAGAGTAAAGCGACAAAAAGATAACAATGATACATGTGCATGTGCACAAACATAACATAGACACCCCAGAAAACTTTTAACCTATCCTCACCCGATTTTGACAGAAACTAGTTTTTTGACCATTTAAAGTGTTTTTTTGCTATTTTTTGATAAAAATTGGAGGTTAATTACCCCACCCCTTGAAAATGGCCGGGGACCCCCATCCGAAATTCCGAGTCGTTGCATGTTTGATACTTACGTACCACTAACGCAATCCACAACGACCAAAGCGCCGTCGGTCACGCGCAAAGCAGCAGTCACTTCACTGCTGAAATCCACGTGTCCAGGTGAATCGATTAAATTGATTAGAAAGCCAGTGTAAGGCTTCTTTTGGCCACTTTCGCCCGTCCTGTACTCCAATTGATTTTCACCCTTGATGTAGCATGCGTCTCGTTCAGCAAGAGGAAAGTACATTGAAACTGCGCTTAAAGAGCAATAAAACTCGAAAGTGCATATATAAACGCACGTTCATGACTTAAATTAGCAGGATTTTGCTATAAAGAAAGCAAAATAGCTTCATTCAGAAATATTGCGATCTTATCATTTTTCTATATTAAATGTTATCAGGTTAAAAATTTCATTCATTAAGGTCGTTTTCAAAATAGAATTAAATTGCATATCGTGACGGAGTGATTGAAGAGTGCTGTGTAAATAATGCTTAGTTGTATTTCTATGTAAAATAGGAGGCAGCGACAGAAAACTTTTACTTACATCTTAACGAATCATAAAAATCAGTAAGCTGTTTTCTGCGAAACTTGAGAGGCGAAACCATATTTCCACTTTAGTCAGCTACACGATAAATATTTAAACTAGCGAAAAAACTCACGTAGATTTGATCGTGATGCAGCGTTCCTGTTCGTCTTTCCTTGTATCTGTGAATCGCATATCACCGGCTTTTTGAGCGGCGATAATTCCGGCCTTTGAGACCAAACTGTCCGTCAACGTTGATTTGCCATGATCAACGTGAGCAATAACGGACATGTTTCTGATGTTTTTCTTGTGGTCCATGAGGCCACGAATTTCGTCGACCGTAAAATTTACCTAAAATCAAAATCATTCTTCAGTTCAAGAAAATGATGCAGTCTTTAAGAATCTCGAAAATTTATGGGTAACTTGTTTAGGCTTATAGCTAACTTCAAAAATTCGATCGAGCCTATTAATTTTTTGATAAAAGCCAAAGAATCTAAATACAAAGCGATTGTACGTATCCTACCGACTTCAAATAGCAGACCTAAAATATTTTTGAGGGTAGATTTTACCATTTTCATACCTATGTGCCAAAAATCGGAAGATAGCAGTCATATGACGTCACGGCACTGATAATCAAATAAAAAATTGACAATGCAGAAATAGCTACTTAGGTAATTGCTACCAGCCTAAGCCTTAGTCAAAGAATAATTAAAAAAGATCGTTTTACAGCAAAAGACACTTTATTATTGTATAGAAAAGATGCACTTCTTGCCTACTTATGACAAGCCGTATCCTAATACAGCCACAATCCGGTATCGGTTTTCCAGCTTTAGACAGTGCGAGAAGGGTTGCCATTTCGGTCACTAATTCAGTTTAAGCTCAGGCTTAGTAACATACATTAAACTTGACGCCAGCAGATAGAACAAGCCGAAACGAGAACATCGGAATAAAAAATTCACCTAAATGAATTACTGAACTGACTGGTCCATTCTCCTAATTTATTTCCCTATTTGAATTAGTAGGCCTAAATAAGTTTAAGATGAATGCAAATTAAATTGGAGAGTCACCAGTCAACATAGCGCCAGAAAACGACAATCTAGCGCGAATCGACAAAGAATTAGTAAATAACCCAGTTAAAATTTACCATGTTTCTTGAGTGAAGGCTAAATCAAATGCGAAAGCAAGAAAATATAGAAACCGACAAATCAGAATTCACAGCCGCTAAACAATGAAACAGAGCGGTCAATCGAATAACAAAATGCGCGTTGCGCAGAGCCAAATCAGCGAAAAAGCTACAGTCAACTGTAGTTATGTCAGGACTGTGTAACGACTGTCATACAATGAGCACCTTACCAAATCACTTGCTTTTCATGTTAGGTGCCAAAAAAATTGTTTTCTAAATTTTATTACATAATCACCTTAAAAGTAGGATTTAGCATCAATTTATTTCAAATTTCATCGTGAATTTGTATGTACCTATTTAACTGTTTCACGAGTGTCGTAAATTGCAAGTAATCAAAAAGGAACTTTGGGAAAAGTATAAAAAGAGTCGTTGCCCTGTTATTTTAAGCAAGTATAAGAAGATTACTAAAGAAATTAAATTTGCTTTGAAAGATCTTTTCACGAGGGAGGAACGTAAGCTTTTAAATTCTCGAAATGTAAAAAATTTTTATTCTTTCGTAAATGACCGGTTAAGAAAGACAAAGTCAGCTTCAATATTAATGTGTGATGGTAGGATGATAGATAATGATTTTGAAAAAGCTAATGCTTACAACTCTTTTTGCGAGTAATTTTGTTATTGACGATCTTGTTTCTCCCATTTCGCAAACAGAGTCAAAAGTGATGCTCATCCTCTTTCTGTAAAATTTGATGTTCTGACTATTTCTGAATCCATAAGTAGGCTTAAGCCCACTTTGTCGCTTGGCCCCGATGGCTTGTGTGCATATTTTATTAAAAAAGTTGAAAACAGTGTTGCTCTCACCTTTAGAAACCATCTTCAACGTTTCTTATCAAAGTGGAAAGATACCCGATTTTTGGCGAAAAGCTGTTGTGATCCCAGTTCATAAAAAGGGGGATATGTCATCAGTTGATAACTATCGTCCAATTTCCTTATGTTGTGTTTCTTGTAAATTAATGGAATCTATAATGAACATGTCCTTGCTTTCTTATCTAGAGAAGCAAAATCTGCTAAGTGAAAAACAGTTTGGTTTTAGAAAAAATAGATCATGTGCGTTACAACTTGTTGAGTGCAAAAATCAGTGGACCAAATTTCTAGATGAGGGAATTCCTGTTGACATTGTCTACATTGACTTTTGTAAGGCTTTTGATACCGTGTCACACAAAAAACTGCTAATTAAGTTGGCATCTTATGGACTGAACAAACTCTCTTTTAATTGGATCGAAAATTTCTTGACTAATAGATCCCAAGTCGTTAAAATTAAAAATTCTTTATCTGATTCCATTCCTGTTACCAGTGGCGTGCCCCAGGGTAGTATACTAGGTCCCACACTTTTTTTAATCTTCATTAACGACTTATGTGAAATGCGCCAAAACAGTAATTTTACTTTGTTTGCTGACGATATCAAACTTTGGAATCTATCATCCAATTTCATGACACTTCAAGCTGACATAAATTATGTGCATGAGTGGGCCAATACATGGCAATTAAAAATATCAGTTAATAAATGTTTAGTTCTATATCTGGGTAGTTCAAACCCTAGGCATTCTTATCACATAAATGATTTCTATCTTTCTACTGACACACTTTGTGTAAAAGATTTGGGTGTTTTTCTGAATTCTAATTTATCGTCCAGATCTCATTGTGAATATATTGTGAAAAAAGGCATGCAGTTAAGCAATCTGATCTTGCGTAGTTTTATTTCTAAAGATAGATTATTACTTGTTAAGGCCTTCATTACTTACGTTCGACCAGTGCTTGAATTTTGCTGTGTTTTGTGGAGTCCTTACCTGCTGTGTGATATCACCTCCGTCGAACGGGTTCAAAGAAGGTTTACGAAACGAATTTTTAGTGATAAAAATTTGACATATGCTGAAAGATTACACGAACTTGGTCTGGACACTCTTGAGCTAAGACGCCTCCATAACGACCTAACATTAGCCTTTTCTATTATCAAATGTAAAGCTCTTCCTTTCAAGGATTTCTTCACAATTAATTTAAATTCTAATCGAGCAGCAAATTCTTGTAAACTTCTCGTCAATCATGTAAATAAAAATTGCAGAAAATTTGATTTTTGTAATCGAATAATTCCTATCTGGAACTCTCTACCTGAACAGATTATAAGTGCTCCAAATAGACACGTTTTTCTGACTAAACTTAAAAGATTAAACCTTTCTAAATTTCTTAAAGGGGCGTAAGTAAGAGCAGTTTTTTCTATTGCCTTTACGTTTACCCTGCTTCGTCATACTTAATTTGTTTTGTCTTTCATGTATTTTCATTTTCGTTCATTCGTCCTATCCATGTATGTTAATATTTTCTTTTGACTTAGCGAATAAATTGTTGTTGTTGTTGTTGTTGTTGTTGAGTGTAGGACTCAATATACTATAGAAAATTACTCAGATCAGGCCGTATTAATTTGAAATACCTTTGCAGTTACTTTAAATTTTTCATGAAATTGCAGGAAGGGTTATTATTTTTTACTTACATAAATACAGTGCATGAAATCACTTGGGAAGCGAATATCGACATCACTGAGTCCACGATTTCTTTATCGCTTGACCGACGACTTTCACTGTACATATGTCGAGAAATAAAGGAATCGGGTGTTACTGTAATAAGGACATTTGGTTCTCAGGACGACTCTATTGCTTATTTATTTGATTGCGTGCAAGTTCTCGTCGTTAAAAATATCAAAATCCAAGGAAGGAACAATTTTATCTGATGCAGCAGATATGCACGTACGAACGTCACTGTAACAAAATTTTGTCTTTAGTCTGTTTCATTCTAAATAGCTCATTTTCACCAAATCCTTATGAGTCAATTATATAATTTTTCACTAAAATGGCTTCTTTAATTATGCTTTCGTAGCAGCTGCATATTTTAAACTCTCCTTATTGATATTTAAATATGGTAGGTACGTGACAGAGTGTCGCAACAAACTTAATCGAAAAATATTTTGCTACAGTAATAAGCCGTAAAGCGAAGATGGGCTGTCTGGAATAAAACAGACTAGTCCATTCCATTCCAAGCGGTCTATTTTATCTAAAATTTTATCACCGTAAGTCTGTCCCATTCCAAACGACCCATTTTTTCTTTATGGCTTATTACGGTAGCACAATATTGTATGGGTAGGTCGTTGCAGCAGTCTTTTGAATATAACACAAAGCAGATAAAACATAAATAAGAAGAGTTTAAAGCAACTAGCTGTTAAGAGAGCACGAGTGAAAATGCAATTTGTGCAGTGAAAATCTATTACAGTAACAAGAGTTTCACCAAAAATGGGCCGTTTGTGATGTAAGACCATGGCTGTTCACCGCACAGACGGCTTCATCTGTTACAATCCCGTTCGAATTGGCTGCTTTAAACTCTTATTGATGTATAACATGTTTTGCTTAAAATGTAGCATATCCACACGTGGGCGTGAGTAGTTTTTTGGGGTACGCTCCCCCCTCAGAGGGTCGAATGCCCCAGAGACTAAAACACCTCCTCCTTAATTCAATTTTTGAAAATTTTCTTTTTTTTCGCAATTTTTTATGCCAACGGATAGTGCTCGATGAAAAACGTTGAAAAATGGTGTATTTTTCGCCATTCCACCATTTTTTGACCTTTTGAAGAATAATTTAGCACATATATTAAATTTTGAGGTCATCTCGACTCAGGAAAGCTCTCTGGCATACCCTCAGACCGGTCATGCAGCGGACTAGACTGAACGCAAGCGTGCACGCACATTACCTAATAAGCCCATGCATAGGTATGTACATAGGTATCTAGTCTGTTTCACACAACAGCTTAAATTTTGAAAAATAGTCCGACAATAAGCCGACGGATTGCGATTACACTCTGGGCGTGGGTATGCATCCCCCAGAAACCAAAATACCCCTGACCAGAAATTTTTTGCTGCACTTTTTTGATGCCAATGGATAGTGCTTGATGAGAAACGTTGAAAAATAGTGTTTTTTGCCCTACTACCATTTTAAGGCCATTTTTTACCTTTGAAAAATCTTGCATCCCGCCCAGAATTTTCTTGCTGCCCATGTTTGATTGCGATTATAGCATTGATTTAATATTTAATTATCGTAATCCGTCGGCTTACTTCCGAAAAATTCTAAAAATTTATGCCCAAAATTATGTGAAACGGGTTGTAGGCACGTGAGTAGGTGCCTAAAGAATTCAGCGAAACAAGAAAACCAAAATAAGAGATGACAGCGTGTAGGTATATTTCGTGGTAAAAAAGCAGCTTATATTCATTGCGATAGACTGAACAGATTTTTTTAATTCAGACGAGTTGTTTATTCACCAAACTCAATAACAGCTACAAATCGATCAAACAAATCAATTAGGTTGCACAATGTGCGTCTTTTCAGAAACGTAAATGCCGTCTAAAAATTTGCGCAAATCCTTGTTCTTAACCGACGTCGATTGTTGAATTCTAGCCGCTGTTGAAAATTAAACAATACACCACTTTAGAGATGAAATAAAATGGTGAACGTATATGATCTTGGATGGGGGTTTAGAGGGAAGGCAAGGGAAGGGGGGTTCTTCGTCCCCCCAGAAAAATTTCCATACCCTCCCCCGAATTCGCGATTTTCCAAAAGTTCCCACGTCGACCGGGTTAGATTTCCGCTGGAGTCGTGGTTTCCTCGGTTAGCTGGCACGGGCCAACCCAGCCTTTCATCATTCGATTAGGCCGACAAATGGAAGCTACTTCGTAGCGATGTTAACCTTCGGGGAGTCGCGACCATACATGCACAGCATGGGAATTCTCAAGGGGGCTGAAATTACAAAGAGCCTTTTTGGGTCCAGAAATGGTGAGGTAAGCGTCAAAAACATCGCTTTTCAGCGTTTCTGACGATGCTCTATTTTTATAGAACATAACAACATAGGATAATTTTGAAAAAAATCAAAAAAGTTTGAACAAATTAACAGAATATAGGTCAAAACATGAGTAAAAAACGTGGGCAGCAAGAAAATTTGGGGGGGATGCAAGATTTTTTGAAGGTCAAAAAATGGTCTTAAAAATGGTGGTATGGCTATAAAAACACCTTTTTTCGACGTTCTCATCAAGCACTATCCATTGGCATCAAAAAATTGCGATAAAAAAGAAAAAAAATTTTTCCAAAAATTGAATTCTGGGGAGGGGGGTATTTTGATTTCTGGGGGGGGATATTTTTGGTTCCTAAGGGGGTGCATACCCCCCAAACCCCCCCCCGCCCAGGTGTGGTAAAATGGCGCGAAGCGCCGAAAATTTGGCACTTTTGAGCAAATAGATAGCTAAAAACGCTCAAAAAAGCATCTTTTCGACAAATTTACAGAAAATTTTCGGTAATTTTAAAAAATTGCCAATTCTGGGGAGGGGGGGGTTAAAAGTTTTCTGAGGGGTGAAACCCCCACCCTAACCCCTTCCCCCAAGACCATGTATGCGACCCTTTCCGGTATCTAGCGATATAACACATGGGTATGGTGTGCAGGCGATACCTGATTACGGGTGCTTCAGTCTACTTTAACCTCTTTAATCTATTAAAAGTTCGTAGAAAAGATGTTTTTCAGCGTTTTTACATAGCTATTTGCTCAAAAATGTAAAATTTACGGCGCTTCGCGCAATATACTAATTTTTGACTATATTTTGTTCGATTTATTAGACTTTTTGATTCCTTCGAAATTTTTTCTTTTTATGCTTAAGAAAGATAGAGCATCGTCAGAGACACCAAAAAAACGATGTTTTTGACGCGTAACCACCACACCTGGGCGTGGGGGTTGGGGGGTATGCACACTCCCCGAGAAACCAAAAATACCCCCCCCGCCAGAATTCAATTTTTGAATTTTTTTTTCGTTTTTTCGCAATTTTTTGATGCCAATGGATAGTGCTCGATGAGAAACGTCGAAAAATGGTGTTTTTCGCCATACCACCACTTTAAAGCCCATTTTTTACCTTCTAAAAATCTTACACCCCCCAGAATTTTCTTGCTATCCACATATGGTAACCACAATTGTTGGGCCCGAAAAAGGCACTTTAAAATTTCACTCCCCTAGGATTCCTATGCTATGCATATCTGATAGTGAATATAACACGAGGACTTTAGGCAACAGCTAAAAATTTGTGAATTTATCTTGAAAATTAATTAATTAAACATCAAAATTATTATTACAATTTCCGATTATTTATTATCAATATTATGATGAATTTTTCATTAAGAATTAAACATTGGTTTTTTTAGTTAAATCAATAATACCCTAGAGCATACCTGGGCGTGGGGGTCATGGGGGTATGCACCTCCCCCCAGGAACCAAAATACCCTACAGAATTCAGTTTTTTGGAACTTTTTTGGTTTTTTCTCGCAATTTGTTGATGCCAATGGACAACGCTCGATGAGAAACGCTTGAAAAATAGTGTGTTTTCGCCATACCATCATTTTTGAGGCCATTTTTGACGTTTAGAAAATCTTGCACCCTCCAGAATTTAGGTGCCGCCCACCTATGCCCTAGAGTCTAAATACAGGAAAAATACTTCAGAGCAGTGAGTTTTTTGTCAAATAAAAAAATTAAAAAATATAAACGAATAAATAAAAATTAGCTCTCGCTCACAATCAATGTCAGAATTTACCTAAAATGGATCATACACGATTACACATATAATCTATAATCTTAAACGATTATGTAACTAGCGAATATTCGTTTAGTATGAAAAACCTGCACTACAAAAAAACGAAACAAAAGGAGCAACTTTTTATTTCAGAACTACATACATATGCAGGCCCGTATCCAGGGAGGGGGAGGGCGGAGGGGGGGCCTGCCCCCTCGAAATGGGAAAAAATTTTTTTGTTTTTCCCAAGGGTCCCAGGGAAAAATGAAAAATTGGCGAAGTGGGTCTCGAAACACCGCCAAAACAGGATTTTTAGCGTACTTTTGAGCTGGTAAACTCAAAATTTTCCGGCGCTTCGCGCTGGATTTATTGTTTCTGTAAGGTTTTGTCTTCTAAATCGCTAAAAATCGCTCAAATTTGAGTTAGACATAGAGGGTATGTCAATTTTTTTCTATCGCTGTGCGCCGGATTCATTGTTTAGCTATAGTTTTTGCCTTCTAACTCACTCAAAACAGCTCAAATTTGAGTTATGACATGAGAAACGTGAAATTTTTCCGGCGCTTCGCGCCGAATTCATTGTTTAATGTTTATATATGTTTTTTGTCTTATAGCCTGCTCAAAATCGCTCAAATTTGCAGTTGACATGCGGAATATGTCAATTTTTTTCGGCCCGAATTATTCATTATCCGTATTGTTTTTCTCTGTAAAGCACAATGATTAAGTACAAAGGCAAGAGATAAGAAATAATTCGTCGATTAAGTGATGAGAAATCAGCTTAAATGATAAATTTGCTTCATATCAATATGAAATAAAAAGAAAATTTAATTTTTTTGATGAAATTTTTCTTCACCATCGTATGGAGCTCGCCGAGATACGTTCAAAACTGTCTTTATTTTCGCCTATCTCCTGATGGTTCTCGAGATATCTGGCCTCAAAAATTTTCGCCCCCCCCCCCCGAAATAAAATCCTGGATACGGGCCTGTACATATGTACATATTTGCACTTTACAGGCTTAAGTACTTGAGTTAAGACTTTGTACCAATTATATACAAGAACTCTTAAAATAGAGTTTTAAGAGTTTTTATAAAGAACACAAACTTTTGCAAATAAATGCTTTTATTTAAAATAAATTTTCTTATATTTTTTATATGTATTTGTCATTTTTCTCTTGAAAGCCATTCATCAAATTTTAAAGCAGGGAAAGCTTATACCTGATTATCGAAGCAAGCTTGATTCTTTAGGAAACATGCAAAATTTAAGGAAGATCACTCAATACCTTTTGATTAGAAACATAAAATTAAGGGATCAAATAAATCGATAAAAAATTCGGGATATAAGTCCGATTGACCGACCGTTGGAAGTTTGGAAGAAATGACAAAGTCGCATACAGTACACAATCGCCACCATAGGTGTGCGGCACCAAAGTTCTGGGGGGTGCAAGATTTTTCGAAGGTCAAAAAATTGCCTAAAACATGGTGGTATGGCGAAAAAACACCATCTTTTTACGTTTCTCATCTAGCACTATCCGTTGGCATCAAAAAAATTGCGAAAAAAAACAACAAAATTTAAAAAATTGAATTCTGGAGGGGAGGGGGGTATTTCGAACTCTCTGGGGGATGTCATACCCCCAAAGCCCCCAATGCCTAGGTATGAGTACGCCACCTTTTACCAAAATTTCGTAGATATAGCATAAAGTCAGCAATCCAAAATAGATCAAATTTACCAGATCTGGAAACTAATTCCAAATCGTTCCCTTCAATTATCAGCTCGTCCTTTTGGTCAGTCGAAACTTTTGCCGTCACGCCCTCCGGCAATTCGATACGCCGAACGATTTTTTCACCAATAAAATTACGAATCTGCATAATAAGACGAGAAAAATAGAGCCCAGAATAAGCACACGTATTTTATGAATGGTAGAAATGTTTTAATAAGAAAATTCACACGTATCTTACAAAACGTTAAAGAACTATGGCATAGATGTACACAGGTCCGTAGCCGAGGGGGGGGTAGGACAGCTATGCATGCACATACGGGAAGGAGGGCGAGAAACGGGGCTTTACCATACATGCAACAGGGGGATGGGGGATCCCCTTTTTCCCGAAGCCAAATTTTTTTTGACCATTCCTAATTTTTGGAATAAATTGAACTTTTTGGCCGTTTTTAGGCGTTTTTTTGGCCAAAAATTGGTGGTCGTTCACTCCCCCTAAAAATGGCCGGGACCCCCAAATTTCGAGCTGTTACATGCATGAGCATTACCCTCCCATAAAGGGTCTGACAAACAGGTATGTATTGTCCGGCGATTAGCATAATTTCTGAGGACAAAATCAGTAATGTCAAAATTATTTCAGCGCTTCACACCGGGTTAATAATTGTATATATGTGCTTTTTACCCGAAATCGAACAATTTCTCTATTTTTTACTATCAAAAGCGATATAACGCAGCCAATATGGACTTAGAATGCTTTTAAAAGGCGGCAAAATCACGAAAAAGCATTTCATAGACTATTTTGACCATTTATATCAATTGAATAGCAACAAAAATAGTGAACACTAAATTTGCTGATTTGGATTCCTCGGATTTACCCCCCCCACCTTCGCCGACCCTTACCTTGTGCATCCGTAAAATATCCCTACACACAATATAAAAAACTTATTTCTCATCAGGATTTGCCAAAGAAAACCAAAAATTCTCGAAGTGCATTTAAAAGACTGCCAAAACAGATTTTTAGCGCATTTTTGGAAAAAACGCAAAATTTTTATTTATTGTTTGTGCAGTTTTTGTTTTTTAATTCGCTCAAATTTGTGTTGAACATGGAGGACGTGACGTGTCAAATTTTTCTGACGCTCAGCGTCTAATTATTCATATTCTTGCATTGTATTACGCGTAAAGCGCAAAAATTGAGTACAAAACAAACTTAAAAATTTATTTAAAAATTGGATAAGAACGATCGCATTTTCATATGAGTATACCAATAAAATAAGGTACAAAATTTTTGAAAACATCTGCAAAAAAACCTCTTTAAACCTTTATTTGTGACTAAGTCCTAATGGTTCTCTAGATATCTAACTAATAAATTTTATACCCGACGGCAGAGTTGCCAAGTGTTCTTGTCAAAAAACCTCAATTTCAACCTCAACCTGCCATAAAAAATCCCAAACCAATGGTTAAGCATAGGCGCAAAAAATCCTCAATCGATAAAAAATACCCCCAACGGCCTCAAAAAACCTTCAAAATGGGGGAAAACTCCTCAACTTGGCAACCCTGCCCGCCCAAAATAAAATGCTGATTACGGGCCTCACTGTGCACAGTACATAAATACAAATTGGTACAAAAAAGGCTACCCCATACCAGTGTTTTTTTGTACTCATGTTTTCGGAACCATCTTTGTACATGTACAAAGATTTTTGGGAAGACAAAAATTGCAAAAAAGGTCTGAAATTCGCAAAAATTTTCGACGCTTCGCGCCGAAATGAGCAACTGTGTGTTCTATATATCTTTACAATGGCGGAAATTGCATTTCAAAAGGGATAAATGTCAAATTTTTCGGCGCTTCGCGCCATTTCAAGACGATTCTTAATGATTTTTGCCCTAAGAGACTCAGAAATTAGCTCAAATACACTACCAAAAATCTAACAACTCTGTTTTTACCACACTGAAATCGCTACTGTACCATATTATAGTGCCCAAGAATTTGTGTGTACAAAATGTACAAAGATTTTTGGGAAGACAAAAACTGTAAAAAGGTGCAGAATTCCATAAAATCTTAATGAGTAATTGTTTGTCCCACAATATATCTTTAAAATGGCAGAATTTGCATTTAGAGTGGAAAAATATGTATCGACATTTGAAACAATTTTCAGTAATTTTTGGCATCAGAAACCCAGAAATTAGCTAAAATACACTACCAAAGATCTAAAACGCCGTTTTACAACACTAAAATCGCTACTGTACTTATAGTACACAAAAATTTGCATGTACAAAATTTACAAAGACTTTCGGGGACCATCTTTGTACATGTACAAACGGACCTTGTACAAAAAAACACTGGTGCATACCCCCGAAACCCCCCACGCCCAGGTGTGCTCGGTAGTCGGTTTGGTACCCTAAATTAGTAAAACATAGACAGGATAAAAAATGTAAAAAATAAAGCTTGATCAGAGAAATTCATAAAAAATACAGTCGTCTTGATCATTTTATATTCGATCAAATTAAAACCCGGAAACCATAAAAAAATAAAAATAAATAAAAAATAAAAATATATAAACAAACCATCACCTTAAGTAGCTAAGCTACACAATTATTATTATATTATTATCCTTGAGACTAGCAGAGCATGTTATTCGTTTCTTGCGAGTGAATAAATAATGAATGATTTAGAAATGACGCAAGAATATGAATGAATAAATAAAAAAATTTATAAAAAAATAAAATAAAAGAACAAAAAACATATGAAATTACGAATTTCAACAATGGTTCCTTTTTCCTGAATCGCCATGTTGATCGGAAAATGGGCGTACACAGATCGCATCTTGTATTTATAGCCCTGAAGACACAAAAGTTGCAACGAATGAATGAATAAAAAGAAAAATAAAAATAAATAAAACAAAAAACATATCAATGACGTGATCTGCATGTCCTTTTGTTCAATCGCTCGTTTTATCGTGTATTTGTGTTTTACCGAATTTCTGTGTATTTTTCTGGACAATGAATATTTTCTTGTCTTATCAAGACTAACCTTAGTGCATACATACATAAAAATACGAAAATTGACGTAAATTCTAACAGAATTATTGTCATTAGAGTACGAGTAGCGAATTTTCATACACAAAGTCAATTTTCATCCATTTATTATTTTTTTCATTTTTTTCCATTTTTCCATTTTTTCCATTCTCAATTTGGTTACTGATTTCTAAACAAAATAAGAAAAGAGTATTATTCTATCAACTGGACAAGTGAGCTGCGGCTTAAGGTGAGAAGGACTCAGACGTTAGATCGTCAGTTATCCTTTATCCCGAAAAACTGAGCTAAACATTTTTTCCATACATGAAACAGCTCGAAATTCGTGGCGGGTTGGTCTCCGGCCAATTTTAGGGGAAAGGGAAGGGGGGGGTGAATGACCACCTATTTTTGACCAAATAACGCCTAAAAACAGCCAAAAATTCAATTTTTTCAAAAATCAGGGGGAAGGTGAGTCAACGATTTTATGGCTCTGGTAACAAAATAAGGTTGGCTGGTCGCTCTTAGAAATGGAGAATTTGAGGATTTTATTCAAATCTCAAGTCCCATTATATACATGAACTGAACGGCAGGAACAAAATTTCAATTATCGAATCTATCGACTCAGGAATAATTAATCTGTAATTAAAAAATATAAAAAGTGTTGAATGATTCATTGTATGTGCATTGCTTGCGAGGGAAGTTGAATCCGAAATCGTAGCCCATGGAGCTCCGCCACATTTTACTACGAGTATGCATACAGACATGCAACAGGTGGAAGGGGAATCCCCATCCAACGTCGGGAATGCCCCCCAAAGTCGGTCGCCCCATCCCCCAAAGAGTCAGAAAATTTTTGACCTCATCCGATTTTTGAAAAAATTAAATTTTCATCCGTTTTTAGGCGTTTTTGGCCACAAATTGGAGGTCATTTACCCCCCTCCCCTACCCCTCCTAAAAATGGCCGGGAACCCCATCCCTAATTTCAGGCCGTTTTATGTATCATGTAGATGGTTCGAAATATTGGGAGGGATGGGTTAGTAGTAGTACATGGATGCCATCTATTTTCTGGACAAATCTAGCAAAAAAGCATCTATTGTCTCCAAAGGCTGAGGAAAATTGAAAATTTCCTCTCTGGGAGGGATCGGGAACAGGCATGCACGTGGGAGGGGGTTTAGCATATCAGAGTATGGGGGCGAGGAGGGCATTACACCCTTTCAGTTCTGAGAAACTAATAGCTGTATAATCATTTTGGCCGAAAAAGCATTGCTATAGAGGCTTTTTCTGCACAAAAAATAAGCTATTTAGCCTTTGTATGGGCTCAGAAACGTACCGTGTGAGCTCAGACACGCTATATAGTTGTATTTTTTGAGTTTCAAAAGGATATATAGCTATTTTATCGAATTCAAAAAGGACTAAATAGCCATTTTTAGTCCAAAAAAGCTATATAATTATATTTATGAGTTCAAAAAGGCTAAACAGCTAATTTTATGAGCCCAAAAAAGGCTACAGAACCGTTTTTACGAAGCACTTAGCTGTCTACCAATTTTTGGTTTTCACCCCCCTGAAAGTCTGACCTTGCGCGCCTACGGATGTTCATACATAAACATGGGCAGGGTAGCAGCCGAGTTCTGGGTCACAACGGGGCTGAAGCGGCAAAACAACAAGACGGCAAAAAATCATTAAAAAAGTCGAAAAGAAGCCAAAAATTCAATTTTGAGTAATTGAGGTAGTTATTTTGAATTTTAGTGGGGTCTAAACCACAACCACGCCAACGTATGGTCGAGCTAGACCCCAATATGGAAAATGTAAGATTTTCCGGGGAAAATAATGCAAAATAAAAGAATGGATGAAGATAAAAATGTCAAAGGGCTTGAAATTGACCAGAAACTGCGGACTAAAATAGTTTTAAAGCAATTTTAGCATTCATACCAGTTTGTGAGACCATTTTGGCCCAAAATAGCTCACTAACTGACAAATCCAAGACCAGACCGGCATCGTTGGCCAAGAATAGCTAAAAAGTTAAAATACCAAAAAAGCATGTTTTGCAAAACACGGGGTAAAGAATTTTCGACTCTGAAGGTAGGGAACGGTGACGGACATACGGTGAAGGGATCCCGACATACAGGTGACGGCTCGAAATTTTAGGCGGCAGGTTCCCAGTTATTTTAAGAGGATCTACACGACCTACAATTTTTAGCCCACAAAAATGGCCAACAAATTCAATTTTTCCGAAAAACTGGGAGGGGATCCCAATCCCCTGTTATACGTACGGATCCCAATCAAGCACGTAGCTGGCCGTCCTATTTTGGGAGACCAACACCAATTATTGGGGGACTAAGCCCAAAAAAGCCAAAAATAGCGCAAAAATAACGTTTAAAAACTCCCATTTTTCCGATTTTCGAGGGGGGGTGCTGAAGCCCCTCAATCCCCCCAGAGATACGTGCCTGATCCCGATCCCCATATCTCATTTATGGGCTCTACATACACATACACGCACTAAAATTAGTACCGTACCAATGTAACGCCTTTGATCATGTTCTGAATGTGCGAACAGATCGTACGAATGCTGGCCAATTCTTCGCGAACGCCGAACCATTTTCTGACGCGCAACGTTCGGCAGTCCAGTAGATCGATGTCCAAGCTTTGATGGCGGAAATCGCGACGCAGCGTTCCGCGCGGCCCTTTGACGGCAATTTTACGCCGATTAACCGTCAGGGTTACTACAAAACAATACTGCATCTGGCAAGCTTACGTCAATTACGGTATCTAGAGACTAGGGCAGTGTTTTTTTGTACAAGGTCCTTTGTACATGTACAAAGATGGACCCCAAAAGTCATTGTCCATTTTGTACACACAAATTTATGGGTACTATAAAATGGTACAGTAGCGATTTTAATGTGGTAAAAACAGAGTTGTTCGACATTTGGTAGTGTATTTTAGCTAATTTCCATCGCTAGAAGCAAAAATCACTAAGAATCGTCCAAAAACGGGCGCGAAGCGCCGAAAATTTTATGTTTTTCCTTTTGAAATGCAATTTCTGCCATTATAAAGATATATAGAACACACAATTACTCATTACGGCGCGAAGCGCCGGAATTTTTCGCGAATTTTAAACCTTTTTTGCAATTTTTGTCTTCCCCAAAATTCTTTGTACATGCACAAGGACGGTCCCAAAAAGTCTTTGTACATCAGGAAAAATCTTTCCCGAGTACGAAAAAAAACACTGGGTAAAAGTATTACAATTAAAATGTTGAATTAAATATAAAAAATCGAGATCCATCGTCGGGAGATCCTTTAGTCGAAAAATCGTTCTAATATTCGCTCGAAATTTCATATTTTTTACACCTCCCGGCTTGTTTGGAAAATTACTTTTCTATGTCATTTTTAAGCGCTTCAATGCCGTATTTGACTAGACATACATAGCAAGCCATTCAACAACCCTTACCTAATGGCCTACAACCCCCCGACTCCAAAATCTCCTGCCGCTACATACACGCAGGATGTTGCAATAAAATCTTGAATTCATAATAGGAATGTCCCGCGCCCCGGTGCCGGGACTGAAACATGTGTAATCAATTGTATAACTCTTAGATTTTCTTTCAAAATCAATCTTGCAAATGGTGAGGAATCATAAGAAACGGTCCATTTCAGAATACTGACTAACTCAAGTTTAGCAAAATTTGATCGTTGGATTCTTTCTGTGTCTAAAATGCAAGTTTGGACCCAAAATAAGCAATTCAAATTCAGCGTATTCGCTTTACTTTTAAACGAACGATTAATAAACATTCATTCAATGTTTATCAGTTATATATACTATTGATTATATTATCGATTGATTTATTTATCATTTTTATAGTTCATCTCAAAAAATAGCCTTAATCAGACGACGCAAAAATTTTTATTCTATCCCGTTAGATCTTATAAACGAAATTCGCATAATCTGTCAACTCTGACCGGATAGAATACATAAAATTAAATGAGTAGCTTTATAAGGAAGCGAAATTCCATGCTGTGATCGCAGTTCTTGGTGCCCTGACCTGGAATCATAAATAAATATTGTTTCTGTTTTACGCCAGTAATAATGTTTTGGTCATGATTCACAATTTTACGGAATTTTTCGAAAAACAAGCTTGTGCTGTCAAGAATATTTATCGCATCAGCCACAATTTAGGCAAGAAAAGATGTTTAAAATTCGTACATCCACGATTTTTCATGGATGTAGTCCAGCAGGAAAACACGACTAATTGTAAATAGGCAATGTAGAATAAGTGGAAGTCTTAAATCCAAGAACTACAGTGTATATATACATAATCGATACTTAAATTAACAGTTTGTACGGAAAACTTGTGAATCATTACAGCCTTCAGTCTTTTGAAATGAAAATTGGCACAAAAATAATCAGGCTAAACACAAGAATACATGATATCAACTGAAATGCTTATTTTGTCTGATTTTCTGCGGAAAAATTAATCTGTACCATAAAACAAAACGACGAGTACGTAGCATTACAGAAAATTTGTATTTTCCTCAAAAAATAACATCATTTATTGAGAGCTTAAATTCTAAGTGAGGTTGTTATTCTATTATGGACTTTTAGATTACTTTGCAATTCTTGACCTTCACAGAAACCTGTCATGAACTTTTGAATATCGGAAGAAAGCTTGTATATTTAGGATTTAGCGCCAATAATTGTCATTTAAATGGACCGATTCAGTATCAGGAGCATCCGTGATATTTTTCAAACCATTTTTTAACTCCTAAACTTTTTAATTTCAAGCTTTTATACTGTAAGAAACCTGTCATTAATCCCTTTTTCGCAGTAATTTGATTAGTTCTATTGTAAAAAGTATCCTTAATGATCTTATGTGTACACTTGTAGGGTCAACATGTATTATTATACATAACATCTTGCCCCGGCCCCAGCTAAGAAGTCTGCCCGGGACATTCCTAATTTATAAACTTATAAAATTTATGAATTCAGGATATTTAAGGATTTTCAGATTTTCAACATAATCGTAAAATTTCTGACAATTTCACTATGGTGTTAACATTCAGCAATGTCTTCAGCATCTTTGGTTCATTTACATATGATCATTTCCAGTAGCGTATTTAGGATTATCCTCAAAGGGGAGGGGCGGGCGGTACCCCAACTTTTTCAAAGACAGTCAAAAATAGGTCCAAAAATTTGCCCTTCACGCGCGATATAGCATTTTCGACATTTTACATTGTCTACTTTTATTAAAAATCACTTTTAAAATATTATTTGTTCGGAAAAATTTTGAAATTCTTGACAATTAGTGGGGAAAAATCATTACATTTCCTTTGACTTAAGCGAAAATCTAGCGCGAAGCACCGAAAAATTCGTGAAATTAAGGCGGGAGGACGTTTAAAAGCTTAATTTACTCTTGCATGCACTATATTTGTGGCATTTGACGCAAAAAGTCAAAAATTACCTTTTTCTGCTTTCGAAATTATTTTGGAACCTGTTCCATAAGCAAAAAATGGCTTGCAAGCTACCAAGAAAGTAAATAAATGTCATTAGTAGGTATCTGGCGCTAAGCGCCAGAAGAATCTGAGAAATTAATGTCGATGACGACCAAAACTCGTTGCTAATTACATATCTATTCCTTATCCCGCCAACTATTTCGGACCAATTTGGGAAGGAGGGCGGCCGCCCCTCTTAAATCCGCCCCTGAGTATTTTGGAAGCTGGGATTCTGAAGGACATGGCAAAAGAATTCGCTTAATGACGCCAGACGCGATAATCCTCACTCCATGACTTTAAACATGGATAACTGCGTAAAAGTTGTGAAAATCTTCATTTCCTAAACCTAAAAATATGAATTTTGAATCAGAAGACACATTCCAAGTTTTTCTGATTTCAAGTTCCAGTATTTTGCCAGATTTTACTCTATTTGCAGCTGTTCTTCAAGCTCCATGATATGAAATGAGGACTTTTTTGTGTCTGCCGATTAAATACAGTATTTATGTGTACATTATATAACAAATAAGTATTGCTTCAGTATTTCATGTTTTAGCAAAGAAATAGTTTATATGATTTAAATTCCCATATTCAATCAAAAAATGAAAATATTCAGATATTAAATCTTATTCAAAAAGGAATATTGACGAAGCTTAGGAAGATTATTCAGCGTTTCAAACAGTAAAAACGATGTTGGGTTAGTTGATTTGAAGATTTTTTGCGTTTACAACATGCTCTACGCATTGAGTGAGACCATAAAATTATTGTCAACAAAGATTTTCATTATCTTATTGACCAAAAAATTTCATCACATAGCAGCGAATTTAAAACGATTAAATAGCAGCAAGGTGTGAGCGAAGCACAGAAATTTTAAATAACTACTAATATAGAAAACATATTAGATGCTGAAAAGTTAACGCTTAATTTGATTCAATTGAAACCTACAAATTTTGGGAGAAGTAGTCTTATTTTTTGGAAGGAGGGGTGAATGACCGAAAATTTTTCGTCAAAAATGGCAAAAAACACCTGAAAATGGCCGAAAAAAGCATTTTTTTGTCAAAAATGGGGGACAGCCGTTTTTTATACAAGGTCCGTTTGTACATGTACAAAGGTGGTCCACCAAAAGTCTTCGTACATTTTGTACACACAAACTTTTGGGTACTATAATATGGTATAGTAGCGATTTTAGTGTGGCAAAGACAGAGTTGTTCGACCTTTGGTAATGTATTTTAGCTAATTTCTTGGTCTCTGAGGGCAAAAATCACTGAAGGATCGTCTTAAAATGGCGCGAAGCACCAAAAAATTTGACATTTTTCCTTTTGAAATGAATTTCTGTCATTATGAAGATATATAGACACACAATTACTCATTTCAGCGCGAAGCGCCGAAAATATTTGCGAATTTTAGACCTTCTTTGCAGTTTTTGTCTTCTCAAAAATCTTTGCCTATATACAAAGACGGTCCCGAAAAGTCTTTGCACATCGGGAAAAATCTTTGCCGAATACAAAAAACGTGGGGGGCGCGAAAATTTCTGAACTTAGGGCCCCAGATATAAACGATATGGTTATGGTGGTCACAGAGGAGCAAAATTGAGAATATGTGGTCTGGGAGGAGTGAAACATGAGATTTAAGCGTCAGTAAAATATACTCATTTAAGGTACATAGGTATAATACTTGATCTGGTGGTGGGGTTTGACGGGGGTCCACACCTCCTCAAAATCTGCGATTTTTTGAAAATTCCTAAAATTGTCCACAAATCCGTGAAAAGGCTGCCTTTCTAAGCGTTTTTAGCTATCTGCTGGCTCCAAAGCGTCTAATTTTCGGCGCTTCGCGCCATTAAAGTCATCTTTTTACTATATTTTTTCAATTGTATCGACTTTTTGATTTTTTGTCGAAATTTTTTCATGTTTTTATGCTCTAGAAATGATACAGCATCGTCAGACACGCCGATAAAACGCAGTTTTTAACGCGTACCTATATACCACTTTGAAGCCCAAAGAGGCACTATATAATTTCACCTCCCTAGAATTCCCATACTGAGCATACATTGTAGTGATCGTACGGGGTCAGATTTTCACCCCCGATCGGGGTCGGGGTCGGGGATGAAAAACCCCGGTTTTCGGGGTCGGGGTCGGGGTTGAAGATAAACAATTAACATTGCATGATTACATACCAATTCGAAAAGGATAAAAACGATACCTTCACTTGTTTGTAGAGCATACTAATAAAGCTGCTTATGTTCAACATTTTATTTTCATTCCAAGTTCAAACATGGTTTTAGCAATTTAGCATTACTTTCAATTTTAATCACTAATCGCTCTCGCTTTTTCGTATTCTTCCACACGGTTTTCTATGGCGCACTGATTATAGAGGAGCCAATGGCGCGAAGCGCCGAAAATTTACGGAATTTTTACCGTTTTCATGTAGAATTTACGCCTTTTTATTGACAAACAGTTCGGAAATCATAAGTGGCGCAAAGCATCAAGAAATTCAGTCATATTTTACCGCCCTAAGACAATAATCGGCGGTGCTAAGCGCAGGAAAATTTTGACGTTTTTACTCTTTAAACTCAATTTATACCGCTTAAATCATACAGAACAGATAAACTAATTGCGGCGCGAAGCGCCGAAAATTTTAAAAAATTCCTAATCCTTTTACCTTTTCTGTCCTCCTAAAAATCTCTTTCAATATGTAGAACGAGATTGTACGGCTGGGGGTCTGGTGTGGCGCGCTCAAGCGCCCCCAGCGAGGTCCAGAGCAGAACCCCCGAAAATTTTGGCAAAAAGCACTATCATTTTTAATTAGTAACGTTCAAATTTTCGCAAATTGGCAAAATCTCGGTTCTGAATTAAGTCCAAAAAAACTTAAAATTGATGAACACCTACACTGCACAAAACTTCTGAGCTGAAATGCGTTTTTCGACCTCTGCTAAGTATGTAGCGCAGGAACGGGTTGCAACTAATAAGTCATTGAAAGATGTATCAATGAGAATTTTGTTCTTACCATTTTCAGGCCCATTTGTGGCCTTCCTTACTAACTAGTTCAGAAAACAGAAAATGCGCAAAAACACAAGAAAATTTGGCCTTTCCTTTCATTTAAAATAGAATTATGTGTCCTTGTAAAGAAAGATAAACAAAGCAGAGAATAGATAAATTGGTACGCAAACATTTTCGCACTTTTACTATTATGTTCAACAAGCATGTGCAGTTTCATTCAATGAACTAATAGTACATTAAATCACTAAAGTGCTGCGAAGTGCTGGATTATTTTAACAGATTCAAGCTTTTAAATTTATTGGATCTGTATAACAATAAATAATAATGACTCGGCGCGAAGCGGCTGGAAAATTTTGACGTTTGTGCCTTTTTAAACTCAATGTTCTGGACACATTGCGCCAGAAAAATCAACATAATTTCTGAAAAATTCCGGGGGCATGTGCCTCCATTCCCCCCAGGCTACGCCTGTGATTCCGCAGTAATTTCGGCGCACTTCATAATGGAAAGTATGCGAACATGTATGTACAACGTCTTAACAACATGGCGACCAGGCGTACTTTTTATGAAATATCGCGAGTGTCGAGTTTAACATGTTAATTTTGCTCGTGAATGAATCGTCCTTGTTCCGAATTTATTTGCTATTTATACAATTCTCCTATGGACCAACAAATAAAATGCTATATTTCACCCCCGAAAAAAGGTTCAACCCCGACTCGAAAAATCATGCCCCCGGTCGGGGTCGGGGTTTAGGCCGGGGTTTTTCGGGTCGGGGTCGGGGTCGGGGTCCCCGTACGATCACTGATACATTGCTTAAAAATACGCTACACTAATTTAGGCAAAAATCATTCAACAGTAAATTCAGCGGGAGGAAATCACACGTGGGCGCAAAGAGGGGTTTTAGACTCCCCGATAATTCGACAGACCCTTCCCAATGAGTTTTTGATTCGTTTTTAAGATCTTCGCCAGTTTTACACCACCCAGACCCCGAGACTTAAACTACTTTCAATGACGTTTCACGGTAATGAAGGACGATCGACTTTTAGTGGGGATCCTCTGTTCCCTCTTGTTTGATGTGTACCTACCTATGCTTTCACCTGTATTGTATTTTGCTATGCTCCGCCAAATTGTAAAAAAATTGGTCACACATGGCGAAAATTCGATGTCCTTTTCGACAAAACACGCTATTTTATCCATTTTTCCTTACATTACCTTCCTTTCGAAAAAGAAAACTTTTAGACAGATTAAAAAAAATTGGAATTTCTCGCATCATATCGAAAAAATATGCAAGCAGAGGGTGGAAAAAGCCTGCGTATATAAACGGCCGAGTATACTCTTACGTTAAACAAAATTGCATGCAACAAACGGCCCAACTTCCTTCAACAACTGCAATCTTTGTCTCACCTTCCTTGGGAATTTTGACAGTTTGAGACGACTCGATAACCTTCATCGCAAATCTAGTCAGCTAAATACCAAAATTATAGGCAAAGTAATCGAACCAATCCTATCGACAAAAAATGGACGTATGAAGATGCAGAGTCAGTCTACTTCACTCCAAATCAATTTAGTAGTGTTTTTCTGTTTTGATGCTTCAATGAAATTTGCTTGATCTTACGCTTAAAATCAGACTTGGAAAGCTTGAATTTGTGCCACAAAATCGACTAAATGCTGTAAAATTAAAAGACTCAGCTCAAACGTGCACACGGTCAAGAGCTCTGGGAGGGGTAAACTGAGTTTCCTTCGAGGGAATGAGTTATTTTTCACCTATTTAATGTGAAACTTTTGCACTTATCAGACGTATTTTATTTTTTATGACTATTTATAGTTGAATTTGCATGAAAGCAAAAAGCAACAAGGGCAATGGAATGATCTATAACATCAAATATGTACTAAATGATAGAATAAAAAGTATAAATGAACAGAATTGGACCGTCTATTGCTCGAAAAATAAGTAGATGTACTTAAAATTACACGCTCAGACGTCATTTGACGCTTGAGGGGTATGCTTCTCAAACCTTCTGTTAGGGGGATACCCCAGTGTTTTTTTGTACAAGGTTCATGTACAAAGAAATCAAATCAAATCTCGTCATCAATGAAATTGAACAAATAAATGAAATGTTACATAAGAAATATTATCAATAGAACAAAGAGTGTTAGAAAAATGCATATATAAAAAATGAAAAAACAAATTACTGATGAATGATGCATTACAGAAAAGACATTCAATTGCATAAGAATATATCTTTAAAAATACGCATTAATTATCAAACGACACTCGATGATTATGTTAAAGTATAAATTAAACTAGTACGATTGCTTAAATAATATTACGACATCTATTATGTCAAACAAAATTTGATGGACGCGGACGCGTAAAGGCAACCGAAGAATGCGTTTAATTACGGCCCTTATGAAAATTGGCAAACTCAAGTTATTTCAATCTTATCATAAACACTTTCGAGTTAGAGCTTGTATAACTTGCTCAGGCAGAGAATTCCTTGAAGAAACCACTCGAATACAAAAACCGTATTTTCTAATATTCAAATTCCATTAATTAACCATTAATTTACGAGTTTACTGCACGATTTGACAGCGCATTGAAGGTAAAAAATTTTTTCAAAAGGCAAAGTCTGGTACATGCAAATTTTCGTGTCCTATAACATGACACAGTAGCGATTTCCGTGTGGTTAAAACAGGGTTTTTCGACCTTAGGTAGTGTATTTTAGCTGATTCCTGAGTTTCTGACGCCCAAAATTAGTAAAAATTGACTCAAACGGCGCTATTTTTCTATTCTAAATGTTTATAAAGATATACAGTGCTCGCCAGCAATTTTCCATGGGTAGCAAACTACTCAGTTTGCTAAGCCCACAATTAAGCAAAGCGTAGCACACGTTGCACTAGCAAACCCTATGCGGACCGTCATAAAACGCATGCGGAGCACAGTCAAGCTTATTCATTTATGCATTATTTGTATGTCATTAATGTATTCTTTATACGCGTGTCGTGTGGTATCGTGCCGGACAGAAGTATAGATAGGCCTTAAGTCTGAGAAAATATATGTATGTACGAATTTTAAAAAGAACCAACTTGAGACTTGTTTTGTCTTGTAAGACCAGAAATACTTCGATAAATGAAGGACGACTTTTCATCATATTTCCCGCACACCCCGTTTAATATTTTCGATGCGTTAAACAGGAAATTTGCAGGGTTAAGTGCTCTTGTCAAAAAAACCCCCAATTTTAACCTCAACTCCCTAAAAAAACCCCAACTAATACTAATAGGTACTAATACTTTATTCGGAAAAAAACCAAAGGTTAGGCATGGGCACAAAAAAACCTCAATTGATAAAAAATTGCCCCCAACGTCCTGAAGAAAACCCCAGAAATGGGGAGAAAACCCGAAACTTGGCAAACTCGGATCCCATCCCGTCCGTCCGAGACCGAACCGAATTCCGTCAATAATCTATGCCGACTCAATTACAGTAATAAAACTTTACTGCCATATAACATCTTTGACAGAATCATAACTTTTGTTTTGCGCAGAAAATTAACATTCTCCAGCAGGTACCTCGCCACACATGGGCGTGGGGATGGAGGAAGGTTTAGGAAAAGAAGTTTGCACCCTCCCTCTAGAAGTTGAAAAGCCCCCACCGTAAATTACTGTAGACCCTATATAATTCTATTTTTAGTAACATAATTGGCATTTTTGGCGGCCCAATTATGCCTACAGCCTGTTTCACAAAACCTCAAAGATGAATACTGAAAAATATTTCCGAAAATGAGGTGACAGATTGCTATTATAGCATTGATCTGGTATATAATTATCGTACTCTGTCGGCATACTGTCAATAAAAATTCCTAAACCTTTTACCCAAAGCTATGTGAGACTACACCTATGTGTACGTACATACATACATATAGCTTGTTGTTTTTAAATAGTCTGTTTCAAAATTCTTGAGACATTTTTACAGTATGTTGCTTGGAGAGTATTAACAATCCAGCCAATCGGCGGAGAGCAATTTATTAGTCCCGCCTCTTGCATCAACTGATTTGCTAATAGTGCAATGAGCTTTAGGTAACGTTTTAAAAGTCGCTGCCGCTTCCAGAAGTGATCTAGCGGTATTACCATTCACCTCACAAAGAGAGATACTGTAAATGTAGACGGTTCGATCTGGGTCTACAGAATCGTCACAGATACGAACCATGCTAACATCCACCCTCGAGATTTACCTAGGTACGTGGGTACTTATGTAAGTCTACGCTTAGTGCTGGCCCCGATCGCGCGGCTCTGGAGGCTTTCGATCTTTGGACCCTTAAAGACCTTACGGCTTCGATCCCCTCAGCCCTAATATTGCTGGCTGCTTCTATGTCGGGTGATCTCAGCAGCTACGCCCTAAGACCTAAGGCTACCTACCTAGTCTCGGTAATTGCCGCGGAGGTCAGTTGACTTATCTCAAGCTCAAGTTGTAATTTAACTTATTTTCAATCAGTGCCTGATCAGGAATGTTTTGGTTCCTAATTTGTGTAGCACGCTGAACTATGAAAACAACAACGACGAGCTCTATGCTGATCAATCATCCTTAAAGATTAGATAATAGCAAAGAAAAATGCTCTGATGGAACAAAAAAGATGAATATACTTGGAATTGTGGATTATTATGGATGTAAAAGGAGGGGACTAGGAAAAATCTACCTAAAGTCGGAAAATCTGCTAAAAATCACACTTTCTCTAAGCAACGCAAAAAATCGATGTATATTCTGCGGCCAACAGATTAAAATAAATATTCAACCATAACAATGATTGAAACAGCAGCACGTTAGCTATGCAGTAGCTATGGGAAATGATATTAAGTAAACTAACAGTCTTCCAAGCCAATTGAATGAAATAGCAAACATCGAAGACAATTGAAGACATGGTTGGTTAAAAACACTAGGAAACACGTAAGTTGACTTGAAACAGACTTAATGTAGATACACTAGCATGCCCGAAACGATTGTGTGCACTAATCAATCGGCTCCTGCTTTGCTTGCTATAATGCTCATAAAACAAAACAACTTCAAATACAATACCTCTTAGTTTTCTATCAATCAGGTGCCAGCAATTTAAAAAAGTAACCTTGATAGATTACGTTTATACACTCTTATCTGAAACTTCGAACATTATTTAAAAAAGACACTTTTTTAGAGGCCGCAGAATATACATCGATTTTTTGCGTTGCTTAGAGAAAGTGTGATTTTTAGCAGGTTTTCCGACTTTAGGTAGATTATTCCTAGTCCCCTCCTTTTACATCCATAATAATCCACAATTCCAAGTATATTCATCTTTTTTATTACATCGGAGCATTTTTCTTTGCTAGTACACTACTTTTAATTAGCGTGATTTCAGTACATCAGTCAGTAAACGCAATCAGTAACATGCCACAATAATGACAACAGTCCAAGAACGCGGAAAACAATATTGTTCTTAACATCAGCATTATCCTTTTTAAACAAGACAACCTTATTGACACCATCCATTTTCAAATTAAAACTGCATTAAGTTATTTCTTCTTAATGTGCAGTTCACTTATAATCAAGCACAAAAATTTAACCAACGAATTCACATTGCAAATCCTCACTCAATCAATACACAAGCACAATGTGTTGTGACTTTTGAAATTGAAAACACCCAATTTTCAATTTTCAAATTGAAAATTGGGTCAATTTTCAAATTGAAAATTGGGTCAATTTTCAAATTGAAAATTGGGTGTGTGAATTTGCGATGAAGAAAATAATCAAAAGATAGTCACTTGGTTTATTTAAGCCGAGTAATAAAATAACGACCGTCCACCAATTCCAAACTAAACGCAACTAATCTGATCACTATGAAAAAGTTTTGAAAAATGAGCTTGCTAAGCGAGAGTTGTAAACCAAGAGAAACTTAAAGTTAAAAACTACCATTAAATTATGAGAGAATTATAAAAGATTTTAAACTTCAAGAAAATGGAAAAGGCGGGATGTTGGTAAATTAGAAGGCAAAGATTTTCGGCAAAAATTCAAAAACTTCACGCAAATATCAAATGTAAGGAACACTAACGCTTTGATTGGGTAGTAAAATAAATTTGTAGTATAGACTACATATTAACAACAAATGAATAGTGCAAACTTTACACAACTACTAGGTGTAGAGAATACTAACAGTTTACGGCTTATTAATGTACATGATTACAATAAAGCTGTATATCTTTGTCGACTTCTGTGCACAGTAGTGTGATTGCTGGTTCATTTTAAACCACTTTTGCAGGCAATTTACATCAATTAAACGATAGCTCTCCATGTGCAAGATTTTGTGAAACATATTATAAACACGGCTAAGAAAGATTTAACTTTAATGCAACCCATTTAAGACAAAATTACATCTCTTCAATGATCTAAGGACACTTGAACATAATTTTTAAATCACTTTAGATTACTTTTGAGGGTAAACAAACTCACTTAATTGATGTCTCACATATGAATCCTTGAAAATTTCTTGACTTCAGTTACAAAGTCTCTGCAAGTCTATCGAATTAGGGTTAACACGTAACGTAAACTTTACACAAACACATAGCGTAAAGAATATTTTAGTCGGATTCGTAATTTTGATATTGCTCCGATATTTCTTTCAACATTTATGGAAAAATGAGTCTCCATAATGTTTTAAAGACAATAAACATTAGGTTTAAACCACTTTGCAATACTGCTGAGTGTAAGCAAGCGCGCCCAATTGACGTATATATTTCATTCCCTGTAAATTTTTATATCTCAGGAAAAAATTTCGATTTTTGCAATGCTCTAGAACAAAGGCTAACATGCAGTGTAAAAAATTACTCGGATATTATGATCAACATTCATGAAAAAATTATGTCTCTACAATGGTCTGAGGACATATAAACAATGAATGTAAACTACTTTACATCACTGTTGGATGTAAACAAACGCGCCTACGTGACGTCTCACATTTGATCCTTTGAAAACTTCTAGGCTCCAAGAAAAAATTAGGTTTCAGGAATGCTCAAAAACGAAGATAAATATATATGTAGTGTAAACTTCATGTAAACACCTAGTGTAAAGAAGATTTTAGTCAGATTCGTAATTTTGATATTGTTCCGATATTACGATTAATATTTATGAAAAAATTAAGTCTACATAATGTTCTATGGGCAAACTAACAATTGGTGTAAACTACTTTACAACACCGTAGAGTGTAAACATATGCGCCAGACTGGCATATCAAATTTGATTCCTGGTCCATTTCTAGACTTGATAAACGTGTCCCTGACTCGTAACCGGAGAAGCAGGCAGAAAAAACAAGACAGAAACGCATTTAAAACTCCAAATTTTTGACTTTACACTCGCTAAATATTAATGTATAGACAATTTGCTTTGACATGCACCCGATATAAAGCACTTTATTTTTATTCTATTAGACTTATCCCGACTTCTGGACGGAGAAAGTGGCGAACAAAAAACGCAACAAAAACGTATTTTCCATCATTTAGAACACTGTAAACTTTAAAATTCCGTACCGAACTCCCCATTGAGTTTAAAGAAATTCGGTTTGGTACAATTTGTAGCTTTTAAATCGTAGTACATTCCTGTGTGCCAAAATTCTGTTGCAAAAATTATTTGGCATGATTTATCAATCAAACTTCGGAAAAAACGTGTTTTTAGCCCATTTTTTACCTCTGATTTCGAACTTTACACCCCATAAATAACTCAATATTGCGTTTTTTTAAATGCGGTTTGCTGCGATGTTTAGCCCCTGTGAGGCACTTTATTAATGCTGTCTTCGATTTGCACTGACTCATAAGCGGAAAAATTTGGCAGAGAAATCTTAGTTAAAATCCGTTTTTACACCATCCACTAGAGTGTAAACTTTAAACCCCAGGATCTAACTCACCATAGAGCATACAAGACTTTGCTTATATGCAGAATGTAGCCCTTGATCCGCTCTACATTTCTGTCAGAAAACATTTTAAAAACCTCATAACCGGAGTTAGTATCGGACATAGGAAGGTTGAAAACTCGACCAAAAAGTGCTTTTTCACCCCCAGATTTTCGCACTCTTTACACTGCCGTTCGATAAATAATGCGAATTTCAAAAAACAAAAAAAGTGTCATCTGTAGAATTCATCCCTCTATTATCCTATTCTGTTCAATCCTTCGAGTCATCAATACTCAGTTGTCCACATGCCGCAGTAAAAAGGTCCCAAAATTTGTCCTATGTTATAACGTTACACAAAAACTTTACACCTTCTTTACACAGTCAATTTTGAGTTTCAAGAAAAACAAAAAAACACGGGCAGCGAATTTTTTTATTATCTTTCTTTTAAAAAAAACCGCACCTTCCAGAAGTGTCCCGTTATAGCTGTAGGGGG
>JAVLUZ010000275.1:1575515-1635757 GCA_036768485.1 Mermis nigrescens
TGTATATATGGTTAGGTACGTATGTATATTAGGTCGACATTGCTTGAAAACACAACATTAATTTAGGCCAAAATCATTCAACAGTAACTTCAACGAGAGGAAATCACACGTGGGCGCGAAGAGGGGTTTTAGACTCCCCGATAATTCGACAGACCCTTCCCAATGAGTTTTTGATTCGTTTTTAACATTTTCGCCAGTTCTACACCACCCAGATCCCGAGACTTCTACTTTCAATGACGTTTCACGGTAATGAAGGACGATCGACTTAAGGTTAGAATCCTCTGTTCCCTCTTGTTTGATGTACCTACATATGCTTTTTGCTACGCTCCGCCAAATTGTAAAAAAATTGTTCACATACGACGAAAATTCGATGTCCTTTTCGACAAAAACACGTGATTTTATCCATTTTTCCTTACATTGCCTTCCTTTCAAAGAAAACTTCTAGACAGATTAAGAAAAAATTGGAATTTTTCGCATCATATCGGAAAAATATGCAAGCAGAGGGTGGAAAAAGCCTGCGTATATAAACGGCCGAGTATACTCTACGTTAAACATAATTGCATGCAACAAACGGCCCAACTTCCTTCAACAAATGCAATCTTGGTCTCACCTTCCTTGGGAATTCTGACAGTTTGAGACGATTCGATAACCTTCATTGCAAATCTAGTTGGCTAAATAGCAAAATTATAGGCAAAGTAATCGAGCCAATCCTATCGACAAAAAAATGGACATATGCAGATGCAGAGTCAGTATACTTCACTCCAAATCAATTTAATAGTATTTTTCTGTTTTGATGCTTCAATGAAATTCACTTGATCTTACGCTTAAAATCAGACTTGGAAAGCTTAAATTTGTGCCACAAAATCGACTAAATGCTGTAAAATTAAGACTCAGCTCATACGTGCACACGGTCAAGAGCTCTGGGAGGGGTAAACTGAGTTTCCTTCGAGGGAATGAGTAATTTTTCACCCATTCAATGTGAAATTTGCACTTAACAGACGTATTTTATTTTTCATGAATATTTATAATTGAATTTGCATGAAAGCAAAAAGCAATAAGGGCAATGGAATGATCTACAACATCAAATATGTACTAAATAATGGAATAAAAAAGTATGGATGAACGAATTTGACCGTCTATTGCTCGAAAAATAAGTAGATGTACTTAAAATTACACTCTCAGCCGTCATTTGACGCTTTTTCAGGAGTTCTAGCAACCAATATTGGTCCGAAATGGCATGAGGGGTACGCTTCTCAAAAGTTTTGGTAGGGGGATACCCCAGTCTGTT
Source organism: Mermis nigrescens (assembly GCA_036768485.1). Classification (NCBI taxonomy): domain Eukaryota; kingdom Metazoa; phylum Nematoda; class Enoplea; order Mermithida; family Mermithidae; genus Mermis; species Mermis nigrescens. The sequence goes on from JAVLUZ010000275.1 coordinate 1,576,804, forward strand.
TTTTGTACAAGGTTCATGTACAAAGATGAGTCCCCAAAGTCTTTGTACATTTTCAAATCAAATCAAATCAGAATTTATTCGCCATCAATGAAATTGAACAAATAAATGAAGTGTTATATACATACAAAATATTATCAATAAAACAAAAAGTGTTAGGTTAGAAAAATGCATATATGAAAAATGAACAAAAACAAATTACTTATGAATGATGCATTACAGAAAAGACATTCAATTGCAGAAGAATATATCTTTAAAAATACGCATTAATTATCGAACGACACTCGATGATTATGTTAAAGTATAAATTAAATTAGTACGATTGCTTAAATAATATTACGATATCTATCCTGTCAAACAAAATATGATGGAGCGGACGCGTAAAGGCAAACAAAGAATGCGCTTAATTACGGCCCTTAAGAAAATTGGCAAACTCATGTTATTTCAATCTTATCATAAACACTTTCGAGTTAAAGCTTGTATAACTTGCTCAGGCAGAGAATTCCTTGAAGAAACCACACAAATACAAAAACCGTATTTTCTAATATTCAAATGCGATTAATTAACCATTAATTTACGAGTTTACTGCACGATTTGAAAGCACATTGAAGGTTAAAAAATTTTTGAAAAGGCAAAGTCTGATACATGCAAATTTTTGTGTCCTATAACACAATACAGTAGCGATTTCCGTGTGGTTAAATCAGGGTTTTCCGACCTTAGGTAGTGTATTTTAGCTGATTTCTGAGTTTCTGACGCCCAATATTACTAAAAATTGTCTCAAGACAGGCGCTATTTTTCTATTCTTAATGTTTATAAAGATATACAGTGCTCGCCAGCAATTTTGCATGGGTAGCAAAGTACTCAGTTTGCTAAGCCCACAATTAAGCAAAGCGTAGCACACGTTGCACTAGCAAACCCTATGCGGACCGTCATAAAACGCATGCGGAGCACGGTCAAGCTTATTCATTTATGCATTATTTGTATGTCATTTATGTATTCTTTATACGCGTGTCGTATGGTATCGTGCCGGACAGAAGTATAGATAGGCCTTAAGTCTGAGAAAATACATGTATGTACGAATTTCAAAAAGAACCAACTTGAGACTTGTATTGTCTTGTAAGACCAGAAATACTTCGATAAATGAAGGACGACTCTTTCATCATATTTCCCGCACACCCCGTTTAATATTTTCGATGCGTTAAACAGGAAATTTGCAGGGTTAAGTGCTCTTGTCAAAAAACCCCCAATTTTAACCTCAACTCCCTAAAAAACCCCAACTAATACTAATAGGTACTAATACTTTATTCGGAAAAAACCAAAGGTTAGGCATGGGCACAAAAAAACCTCAATTGATAAAAAATTGCCCCCAACGTCCTGAAGAAAACCCCAGAAATGGGAGAAAACCCGAAACTTGGCAAACTCGGATCCCATCCCGCCCGTCCGAGACCGAACCGAATTCCGTCAATAATCTATGCCGACTCAATTACAGTAATAAAACTTTACTGCCATATAACATCTTTGACAGAATCATAACTTTTGTTTTGCGCAGAAAATTAATATTCTCCAGCAGGTACCTCGCCACACATGGGCGTGGGGATAGAGGAAGGTTTAGGAAAAGAAGTTTGCACCCTCCCTCTAGAAGTTGAAAAGCCCCACCGTAAATTACTGTAGACCCTATATAATTCTATTTTTAGTAACATAATTGGCATTTTTGGCGGCCCAATTATGCCTATAGCCCTGTTTCACAAAACCTCAACGATGAATACTGAAAAATGTTTCCGAAAATGAGGTGACAGATTGCTATTATAGCATTGATCTGGTATATAATTATCGTACTCTGTCGGCATACTGTCAATAAAAATTCCTAAACCTTTTACCCAAAGCTATATGAGACTACACCTGTAGCAGGAGTGCTACTACACGGCTAGAGGAATGCCTACTTTGAAGTTTAACAGGTGACGTTGATGTTTCATTGTTTCTCAATATTATACAATACTTTGCGCAGTTGTGAGCAAGAGCCCGAGTAGTCGATTAGTACTACACACGCGAATCAGAGCGGAAGATAGGGAAACCGGTGCGGGTAAAATTTTGCTCACGTAATCGGTGGAGGCGGCGCCCCCGTTACACACCTATGTATACGTACATACATATGTACATATAGCTTGTTGTTTTTAAATAGTCTGTTTCAAAATTCTTGAGACATTTTTACAGTATGTTTCTTGGAGAGTATTAACAATCCAGCCAATCGGCGGAGAGCAATTTATTAGTCCCGCCTCTCGCATCAACTGATTTGCTAATTGTGCAATGTGCTTTAGGTAACGTTTTAAAAGTCGCTGCCGCTTCCAGAAGTGATCTAGCGGGTATTACCATTCACCTCACAACGAGAGATACGGAGTTCGATTCCGCGCGCGCATACTAATTTTTTGAGCACGAAATTGCTGATTGTGGTCTCACAGTTTCAAGAGTAAAACTCACCCAGAGTGCCCAAGTACATACTACAAGTTTTAGATCCAAATTACGTGCCATAGAAGATAGCCAATCGGATGAAAGCCCTTACTCTGATTGGCTGGATTCTTATTGCATTCTAATTACTTTACTGTAAAAAATCTGAAGAATTTTGAAACAGACTATATGTAGTGCACAAAAAACGACGAGTAGGTATATCAAAAGTGCTTAGGAACGATTGCCGTCAAGATTCGCACAATCGGTCCTGACGACATGTCGCAGAAATAAATGAAATTTGACCCATAAGATGAGTAAAATTCCACAAAATACTCAAGCGAAAATGGGCTGTTAATGGAATAGACTACGAAGACCTAAGATAAAAAGAGTGTAAAGTAAAATTCCACAAAATACTCAAGCGAAAAGGGGCCGTTAATGGAATAGACTACGAAACCTTCATTTTGCTTTTTTCGATGAGTATGTATGATAGACGTTACTAAAATTTATTTTTTACAAGATGTACTGTATTTTCATTCTGAAATACGAGCTAAGAAGCAGAAACAAAAGCCAAGCAGGGTTGCCAACCGTGGGGTTTTACCTCAAATTTTGAGGTTTTATTTTACGTTTGAGGTTTTTTTGAGGTTTTTATTTTTTTGGGGTTTTTGTTGAGGTTTTTGAAAATTTTTGAGGCTTTTTTGGGGTTTTGGTGAAAATTCGAGGTTTTCTAAAATAAGCGAGCTAGATATCGATTACAGTTAGGCATTGGTGCAGCTGGTTCACATATGTATTAAGATAGCCACGTTATAAGTACGTATACAACAAGTATTATCCGGTGAAAGCTGCCACCTAACTGGTTTGATTCGAGTCAAGTCGAAAACAAACATGCCCGTAGCCAGGATTTCTACCAGGGGGGCTGCTCAAGGGACCTAATATATAAAGCAGTGACGCTTAAAATAGCATACTTGACGCAGTAATAATCAGGCATACGTGTATTACATAATATTTTATTGACTAAAGCAATGCAACACGTCTGCTTTGACTAGCAAAAATCTCAATGACTTCTTCTGTATCAATTTTTCCAGCTTCATCAAAATGAATGGCCAATATGGCCAAGTTAGATAGCCGATCTGTAGTCATGCTTTGCCTGTTGTCGGTAAAAATACGACCCAATGCACTAAACGATCGCTCTGCTGTTGCTGTAGTTACCGGCAGTGTCAGCAAAATCTTCAGCAACGTTGATATGATCGGGTAGAAGATCTAAAAAATTTGTTCATTTTCAGCTGAAATGCTTGTCCAGTTAAACCGTACACACGCATATATATATATATATATATATCTCTTCTTCTCGATGTCTGTTAGGTGCTGGTCTAACGCAAGAGCTATATCCAGGTTCGATATGCTGGGAAACTTAAGCTCAGATGGAAGTGGCTCCGGCTTAAGCAAGGCAGCTGAGCGCGCTGAGGCAAGTCCTGGGCTAGACGATCTGACTAAAATACAGAGTAGGGACACATCGTAAATTTACAAGTTTTTCAGGCTGAGAGGAAGGCTTTTTGAGAAAACATGTAAGCTTGTAAGCCAACACTAGCGGGTCTGTGATAACAGTACCACAGAACTAGATCAATAGCATTAGCATAATACAATATAAATACTCGTATAAGAGCTGCTGTAATACGATTATTTTCATGTTTAGGCTTAGGCAAGGCATGCCATATCTGGCAAACATAAAAGCTTGTGAATCTACACAAGCGTAGTCCAAACATGATTGCACGTTTATACCTAACCAATAAATAAAGCTGTCTGCCATAAAGGCTCCCATACAAGTTCTGACTCACATGAGCTCAATGTATAGCATACTTAGGTGAGTTGAATTTCAAATGTGTTTCCGCGCCTTATGAATTGTACGTTTCGGTTAAAAACCATCCAAAAAGCTTGTTTCGCAAATAATTCCAACGTGCCCTTACTCTGTGTTCCAGACAAAGTTTCTTGACTACTATCTTCGCCCTCGTCCTGCGGCACACTGGCGATGGGAACGTTCTCCGATTCAGTGCATTCCACGTTGTTGGTAGAAGGCTCAGATACCCTCAATATCCGCTTCTCTAAGGAAATAAATCCGAACGATTCCAGGCCGCGCTTCATTTGCTAAAGATAGATTCGATTAACATACCAGCATCAACAAATATGCAGTGCGCGTGTTAAACTTGTCATATCAGAATTTAGGACTCAGAAGTCGGTTCTGACTTCTGAGTAGGAGTGAGAGACCAATTTTACATTATCTTTAGTTTTTACTGCTCTGTTGAAAAGCACTGCTCGTTTAAAAATTCCTGCGAGAAAATCTTTAGGCTTTAGCTAGAAAGAACGACTGAAAAAACCTCATTGGTCTGAAAAGGACGCCATAAAATGGGGAAAAAACATGGTTATTGGTTATCATTTCAAATCTGCAAAAACAATCGAACATACAATACAGTATTTAGGCACTCAGTCCACACAAGCTGACCAGCTGTATATTCTACCTGCTATCGTTAAAAGTCTTTTCGACGATTTCATGCCAATTCTGTGTATAAAAATCGTGCTACGAATGTCTAAAAAATTAGACTTTTTTCCAGGGGGGCTGCAGCCCCCCTGCCCCCCCTTCCCTACGGGCCTGAAAACAAATAAGGCAATCATCAGATTTTTCCAGTAGATTCATGTGACTGACCAAAATGCTGGTGCCAGCGTTTAAAATAAGCCTAAGCAATGGGATGCAACTCGCGTCGCTGCGCTCGCTCCGCTCGTCGCATCCCGTTACTCAGGCTTATTTTAAACGCTGGCACCAACATTTGGTCAGTCCATGATACTAAGCCTAAGCCTAATCAGCTGGTAAACCAGCAAAACATCACGAATAGCTTGCAATCTTTATCGAAATTAACCAGCGTCAGTCGATTGGTTATGGTTCTGGACTTTAGAGCATAGGGGTCCACGTTTCGAATCCGACTGCCAGCAGGGTTGGAAAAAACCAAAGTTTGATAATTTCCGATATTTTGGTTTTTTGGTTTTTCATGGTTTTTTATGGTTTTTAATGGTTTTTTATGGTTTTTTAATAGTTAAATTTTGGTTTTTATATCTTAGTCGTGATTATAACTGTTTAAATGCTTGATTATGATTAAAAACCACTAAATTAAAGAACAGGCATGAGTTGCCTAACCAATTATTCAGGAAAAATAACAAAAGTGAACAATTTCAAATTTATTCAGTAGAATGAACGGCAACATTAAGAATCATTTTCTTCTTGTTCATTTTCATCGCTAGAAATATCTAGGGTCGTTCCTTCGAGTTGGTTGATATTGCTTTTCACAAATACCAGCTTTTTGACAGTGTCGGGTGCCAGCTGATTACGCAGCTTTGGTAACAAAGAAAAACTGGAAAAATTTCAATTTTTTAATGCTATATTATGGCCGTTTTTAGCCTTTTTGGCATTTGGCCCCCCAAAATAAGTTGGTCCCCCAAAATTGGAGGGTCAGCTACGTGCCTGGATCATCATTAGATTATACGATTATAAGTACGTCTCTCTTACAAAAAAAAGTTCAACCAAGATGAAAATAAACTATTTCATGCCGTTTATTCCCTAAATAATTAGTCTACTCTATGATAGAGTAAAGAGTACTATTTGCACATGTTTACAAATGATGAAATATGAATCTTGCGACATTTTTTAACATCGACTTAAAAAAACCAAAAAAACCAAAAAAACCAAAAACCAGGCCGATTTTCAAACCATAAAAAACCATAAAAAACCCAAAAAACCAAAAAACCATGCCCGGCCAACCCTGACTGCCAGCAACTTTCTCTTGTTTCCTCAGATGCTATCGACCGCACACATATGCCCTTATAATATGATTATGTTAATACATATGTGAACCAGCTACACGAATGCCTACAGTTAAAATATTGTGTTAACTGCTGTAGCTAATTTTAACTTCGCTTTGCTGTGACGCAATTGATTGAATTGGAGGAAGTGACACTGAAGTGAACTGCCTAAAACGTGCTAGTGAGTTCCATGGTAACGCCTATATTCTCAAAGTAAACTGGAGTACTTAATAATCAACTAACATGGGAGTAATAACCTAAGCAGGAGTGCTACCACATGCATAAAACGTATGAAAAGCACAACAACAACAAGAAATTTCATTACTAACCCCAAACTGAAGAAGTTCGAATTAACCTTTTTGCTTACTTTGTGGCTTGTGCAGGTCCACAGAGTAGGATTTAGTCATTTGTTTTAACGTCAATATTAGCTTTTATTTCCAATTGAATAATGTTCATACACGCATGCGTTCTAATTCCGCATACTTACCTACGTCGCATATCTATATCTACTAAACATGTGTTGCGCTTCTTTTTAGTCAGGCCCTTGTTCGCAATGTAAAACTTGATTTGAAAAAAATAAATAAAACTGCATCTGCCTATACTTAAGTAAAATGGATTTCTTTTTTGCGTTGTCCCATTTGGTAAAACACTTGACCTGACTACGGAACGGTGTGCCAAACGTAATTATAATTAATTATGAATAGCAAATTTAACTTCGATTTTCTAATCATACAAAGCATTTATTGTACGCAGCTTAGAATCTATAAATTCCTTTCACTGGAGTATTGTTTGCATTGACTAGGTAGGTATAGACTTGTTTGTCCAATAATCTATAGGGGTAATCAGGCCCGTATCCCGGAGGATAGGGGGAACACGTGACCCCCGAAATGAAATATAAGAATGATTTTTCCCTTTACTCCCCCTCGCTTTTTTGTAGCCAAAATCGCTGAAAATTTTAAAATTATGATTAGAGTCTACTTTTTCCCAAGCGCGCGGTTTAAACGCTCGATTTTTAGTCTTTATACAACCTAAACCGTATTTTGCATCTATTTCTTCTGTTCTGCACAGGTTTTATGCAGAAAATGGCCTTTATTTAAGAGGGTGTCTATTTGATTCTCACCATGTTTTAGACATGGGTAGCAGAATTTACGAATTGCACAGCTCTAGTGGTCATATTGACACCCCTCTATTGGCCAAAAATATTTGGCGAGATAAAGAATGGATAAGCAATTTGCAATGATTTTTGGCCGTCAGTGATTATAACTTCTCTAATTTTTCCGGCGCTACGCGCCGGATGATACATATTACTGACATTTATTTACTTTCTTGGCGACATGGAAGCACGTTTTTCGTATTCGGCAAACATTTTCCCTGATGTACAAAGACTTTTCGGGACCGTCTTTGTAGATGTACAAAGATTTTCGGAAGACAAAATCTGCAAAAAAGGTATGAATTTCGCAAAAATTTTCGGCGCTTACGCGCCGAAATGAGTAATTGTGTGTCCTATATATTTTTATAATAGCAGAAATCGCATTTCGAAAGGAAACATGTCAAATTTTTCGGCGCTTCGCGCCGTTCTTGAACGATTCTTTATGATTTCTGCCCTCATAAAACCAGGGATTAGCCAAAATACACTACCAAAGGTCGAACAACTCTGCTTTTACGACGCTAAAGTCGCTACCGTACTATATCATAGTACCCAAAAATTTGTGTGTACAAAATGTACAGAGACTTTTAGGGACCATCTTTGTATATGCAGAAACGGACCTTGTACAAAAAAAGACTGTCTTGAAGCCATTTTCTGTTCATGTAGATGTCAAAACAATATTAACAGCTATTTTTGCATAGTTTTCTTCTATTTTCAATCAAAAATTTCGATGTTTCGCATCAAGTGATATAAATACAGGAAATCAAGCAGTAAATTATGCTTCTAGACGTCTATCCGCCTTAATTCCACGAATGTTCCGGCGCTTCGCGCCAGATTTTTGTTTAAATCAAAGAAATTTAATGCTTTTTTCGCACAAAATTGTCTAACATTTTAAAATTTTCAGAAAATATATTGCGTCAAGTGATTTTATGTAAAAGTATACAATGTAAAGCACCAAAAAAAACGCTATTTTGCGCGTTAAGGTTTAATTTTTTGATCTATTTTTGACTGTTTTTGGAAAAGCTGGGATACCGCTCCCCTTAGGAAAATCCTAGATTCGCCACTGGTCCTATATATCTTTAAAATGGCAGAATTTGCATTTAGAATGGAAAAATGCCAAATTTTTCGGCGCTTTGCGCCGTTTTGAGTCAATTCTTAGTAATTTTTGGCGTGAGAAACCCAGAAATTAGCTGAAATACACTACTAAAGATCGAAAACCCTCTTTTACCACACTAAAATCGCTACTGCACTATATTATAGGCTGCAAGAACTGCTATCAACAACTCGTTAGCATCATTGAAAAAGAAATTATGATTGTTCCAAAACGTTTCGTGTAGTATTTGCATTTGTTTGATTAAAAGTTGCTTGTGCCTCACCCTTTTTCATGTTCTTATCATGACACTTCTGCGTGTATCGTGTGCGTTTAAAGCATGATTTAAAACCGGGAAATTGTCCATAAATCACCCGAGAAACCCCGGGAATTTTATTTTAGGGAACCAGTGGCCACCCTGAACTGAGTAAAAGCTATAAAATTAGATCCACTTAAGCAGAACCACATAAATTTGGGCTAAGCTTAAATGAAAATAGCTACAAAGCCTGTAAACCTTATTGTACACTGCATAGAATTCATTTCTAAATTTTGAGGTTTTATCCTAATTTTTGAGGTTTTTTTGGCCAGTGATTTGAGGTTTTTGAAAATTTGGGTTGGCAACACTGAAGCCAAGCCAGAGAGCGGTGTGTGTTCACACTATGTTTTTCTCCTACCGATTTGGTTCACAATGTGAACCATTCCCAAATTTTTTACACATTCCAAATTTTGGTTCACTTTTTTGGGAGACCTTAAAAACGTTCGGATATCGAGCGCTCATGTTTTTTGGCAGAAAGTCCATCCTACACAGGGTTGGCAAGGCTGGGTTTTTTGAACTTGGGTTTTTTGTGGGTTTTTTGGATGCAAGAAATCGTTGGGTTTTGGGTTTTTTAGTTTTTTATCCACAGGTTAAGAATTTATTTGTAACGGAATTAAATACTGAGTATTGTCAATGTTTTTTTGTATCATGGTTGTTCCTTTTACAATTGCTTGTGATGCACGAGGTTAAGTGTCCATCCATTCTCATCCTCTCCTCCTTCCTGTTGCTGTTTTTCTCCTATAGTATATACTTTTCAAATGAGAAAAGCCGCCCAATTAAGGCTATGTGGCAATGTGGCATGGATTTTTCTACTAATATGGCAAATTTTTTTGTTTTTTCCTTGAAGCAGAGCAGGATTTATGAACAAATTTCAATATTATGCATTTAAAAAATTGCGGAGTAACTTAAGAATATGGTACTTTCAGAATACGAAGGAATGAACTTCAGAAGAGCGGATTTTTTTGCTCAGTAAGCGCGGAAAAGAAATTGTCTGTGATCAATATTACAAAAGCTATGGGTTTCGTTAATTAGCCTATTCTAGACCTATTCAAGCATTTTCTCGACCTAAGTATCTGAAGATTCAACAGCTGAATGCAGAATTACTCGTAGATACCAAATTTACGTCGACCTAAGCATCTTTACATCGACTTAAGCATCTGTACATCGACCTAAGCATCTATACATCGACCTAAGCATCTATACATCGACCTAAGCACCTATACATCGACCTAAGCATCTATACATCGACCTGAGCCGGGAGCGACCTCGACCTAAGCAGCTTAAAACACCTTTACAGATATACTAAGCCTAAGCCTAAGTATAATAGAAGCAAAAACTTAGATTTTTGTATATGTTATCAAGTAAAACCGAAAAAAGATGCAAAAAGATATGAAAATTTTTTTTAGTTTCTTAAAATTTCAAACAGCTTTCCGCGCCTTTTTTCTTTTTCCTCCTTCACTGCTATGCTTCCTTCCGTAATTTCAGCCCATATGATTCATTTCTGACAAATATATAAGTCCTTGGATCTAGCCGTTTTATCGTCCCACCCAACACTCAAATCGAGAGTTGTCTGCAACTTTGCAAGTATGGCTCAGATTTTCGCCTAATTTTTTTCCGCGCTTCAATTTATCATGTTCTACCATTTTAGCAAAAAAATTTTGGCATTCCATATTCGTTTTGCTCCTTTTCTAAAAGTACCATATTCTTAAGTTTAGCCAAAAATTGCTCTGCCCAATTTTTCATTCTCTTCACACAGCGTGGATTGTGCTTGTGAATGACCAATTTTGTTGTTGAATTTTGTGTATTAGCTGAATAAAGTTGTTGTTTACTTGTTTTGTTTTGTGTCCTGAAGCTGTTGAAGTATTCTCAGCTACTATCTATAGCTCGAGCTAGAATTTTTATAAAAAAAACCCATAAAAAACCCAAAAAAACCCCAAAAAAACCCACAAAAAAACCCAAAAAACCCAAAATTCGAAATTTTCAAATCTGGGTTTTTTCCATCCCTGATCCTACATAAGATAGCCTGACCAAAAAACGAGTTTTTTTAAGCATTTTGTATTGTACATTTAGTGGGCTGCAATGGATATAGCAATCAGTAATATGTTCTATCTCGTACAATGCATTTTCAGACCTTCACTAGTGCACTTTAGTCGACTTCTGGAGTCTCATTGATGAATAAAAGCTCTATAATTTATCGAAATGGCGCGCGAAGCGCCAGAAAATTTCGAAAATATTTTGAGGATAAACCCGATTATTTTATTTCAATGACAACAAGGAGTAACAAAGTTTTTGTCGGCAGGAGAATAATAATAATGATAGTTTTTTGGCTGAATTACATGGACAAGACATGTTACAACAAATACCAATACAATAATGCAAAGAATTATTAAATGAGCAATTTTAGGAAAGGAATTGTCAATAAATGCAAAAAAATAACGCGAAATAAGTGAGTTGGTATGTAAGTAAAGCCAAGGCGTACAGGCAGTGCACTTACATACGCCCCTTAAGAAATTCTAATAAATTAAGCTTTGAAACCAAAACCCTAAACTGTTTAAAATTTCTGCAGTCAACAATACATTGTGGCAATGTATTCCAAATTCTAGCCACCCTGTTTGCAAAATCGTTCTTTCTACAATCCAAATGACATTTTCTAATATACAACTTTATGTCGTTATTTGACCTAGTGCCCCTGTTAGGCGCAGATTCGAAAAAATCTGAAACAGAAAGCAACTGTCCCTTAATTATCCTAAAAGCAAAAGTAAGGTCAAAATAGATACGCCGTGTTTCGAGTCTTTCAAGATCTAACAAATTCAATCGTTCGCTATAAGACAAATCCTGCTGTTGATGCCGCCAAAGTATTCGTTTTGTAAATTTACGTTGAACATTTTCAATTTGGTTGATGTCTTTTATCAGGTAAGGGCTCCACACCACCGTGCTATACTCTAGTATCGGTCTTACATAAACTTTAAATGCTTTCACCATCAAATCAATATTTCTGGAAATAAAAGTTTTTTGTATCAAAGAAGCAACTCTGGAAGCTTTGGATGCAATATTCACACAATGAATGCTAGAGGACAGGTCATTACTAACAAAAACTCCTAAATCCTTGATAGAAGCTTCTGCATCAGCTAGATCTTTTAAGAAAAGGTTATAGATGTTTTTAGGGTTGCCATATCCCAAATACAAGGTTGCACATTTGTCATAACTTATTTGCAGTTGCCATTTTTCGGTCCACCCATGCAATGAATCAAGGTCTGCTTGCAAGGATCTGAATTCACGTGAAAAATTAAATAATTTTAAATCATCAGCAAACAGCATGATATTGCTATGCTTGATACTATCGACCAGGTCGTTAATGAAAACCAAAAATAATGTAGGCCCTAGCACACTACCCTGGGGAACACCACTAATTACCGGAATAGGGGCTGAAAGAAAACCATTTATTTTCACCTTTTGTGACCTACCCATCAAAAAAGCTTTAACCCAGTTGAGCAAAGTACCCGAGATACCTAAAGATTCTAATTTCAATATTAGTTTTGAATGAACAACAGAATCGAATGCCTTACAAAAATCAATATAAACCACGTCCATTGGAACATGATTGTCCAAAGTTTTTGTCCACAGGTTTCTGCACTTTAAAAGCTGAGATGTACAGGATTTGTTCTTCAGAAATCCAAATTGTTGCTGATTTATTAAATCACTCTTGTCAAAATAGTCCAGGATGGCATTATTGATTATTGATTCCATAACTTTACACAAAACACAACATAGAGATATCGGCCTATAGTTTTCAACTGAGTGTGGATTGCCTTTTTTAAAAATTGGAATTACTAAAGCTTCTAACCACAAACGTGGAAGCATACCAGAACGATATGATACCTCAAAAATAGTTGAAAGGGGTTCAACTAAAGCAACTCGAATTTGTTTCAAAAAATAAGCTGACAGCCCATCGGGACCAACTGAGTGAGTGGGCTTTATCTTATTTAAAACTGCAGCAACTGTGCTATGTTCAAATTTAACTATAGGCCGATAGTCTACCTCAATTGAATCGATATTTAATGGTAGAATGCCGTTATCAATAGTAAAAACTGAACCAAAAAATTCATTGAAAGCGTTAGCTTTTTCAGTTTCATTAGAAAAAACCTGACCATTTGATTCAAGATCAGGCACAGATTGTTTCAATTTTAACCTCGCATTAACAAAATTGTAAAAATTTTTCAGTGATGAACCTTTTTTAACAGTTCATTTTCTTCACGACTGTAAAAATCCGCTATTGCATTCTCAACAGACTTACTAACCATTTTGTACTGATCTGACAATCCCGGATTTTTCTTCAAAAGTCGCCAAACCCTTCTCTTCTTGCCTTGTAACTTCAAAATATACTTTGGAAATTTTTTACGCTTTTTTGGTAGGGACAAACTCAGTGGAACGTGAGCTTTGATCGTTGCGTTTAAAATACCTAAAAAATATCATAAAAATCATCAATATTAGTACAGGTTGTAAAAGTATCAGGCCAGCTAATAATAGATAGATCGTGCAAAATAGAAACATAATCAGCTTTTTTAAAATTAAAGTTTTTGATATGAGAATCTGTTTCGAATTTGTTTGGAATAAGGATATCAAAAGTTAGTGAATCATGATCGCTAGTAGAAAACGGTTCAACATTTTTTACATTAAATACGCATGACTTGTAGGAACAGAAAATCAAGTCTAATATATTATTACCTAAAGTGGGGAGACGTGTAAACTGATAGAGCCCAATCTCATTTACAAGGTCGAAAAACTGTGAAGAAATACTATTTTCAGGAAGAACAAACCTTTTATTCCACCTGATTTCGGGAAAATTAAAATCACCCAAGGCCACTATTATTCTAGAAGTATTACAAGACCACTTTAAATACTTCAATAACTGTTGATCTACATCATCGTTTTTTCTTGGAGATCTATAGCATAAGATAAACCTGTATTTAGACTCCAATATAGTCATATCGCAAGTAATTGTTTCTTGCAAAGAAAACTCATCAGGAACGTTTACATTTTTTATGGGTAAATTTTTTTTGAATATTATGGCGACACCTCCACCAGTCTTGTTTTTTCGATCATAGCGAATCAAACTGTATTCAAAGTTTAAAAGAAGCAAAGAATCTGCAATAAAATCAGTGAGCCAAGTTTCTGTAATAAAAATCAAGTCATAATTTGACTGGTTTAAAAGAAAATGGAGTTGGCCGAGTTTATTGCATAAACTTCTTGCGTTAAATAGAATACATTTCAACGTTTTGCAAACAGGATTGATTCGTAACAGACTCTGATTTGTACTGAGAATGTCCAAAAAATCTGGATTTTTGTTGTTTTACAATCGGTTCCTTAATCAGCTTGTTGTTCCACAATTTTATAAAAGGCGCATGTCCATACGTCGACGGATTAATTAGCGAAACCACAATTTTACGGTCATTTTTACGAACAATGCATTTTTTATGTAATTGATAAAGTGTTCAGAATTTGCAAAATTTTCAAAGTTTTCCTTCAACTGACGCCCTTCTTGTCGTTGGTGATAGGTCAGATCTGGTCTGGCCCTCAAATTGCGAAATTTTTCGTCCAATCGTTTGACGACCTTGTTAATGAATGTTATAAACGACAGTTTTACCTTTGATGTCGCGCAGATCACCTTCAAGAATCGTGGGCGTTTGCCACCTGCATCAGCCGGACCATCACGGAAGACGTACTGCACGTCAGACGGTCGTACGGGCTCAATGTCTTCATCCGTTTCCATGCGTAGTAGATAACGAACGGCTGCAAGGTCGTCATTCGAATCGGGCAAACCGAACAAGATGGCATTGTTACGTTTAAGATGGACATCAATCACATCCTCAACGGCGTCATTAAAGTTTTTCGTGTCGCTAGGTGGATGTGTGGCTGGAAACGGCTGGAAAGGATGGCACAAGGTAGGCATTGGATTTGATCGGGTGAAAACGTTGTCAGCGCCAGAATCAAGCACTGCCATTTGTACTTCGAAGCGGGCTTCGATATTTATTAGTCGTTTCTCCGAAGTGTCCAAATGTTTATCTATTTTAATAAACCGCCTAACTTTTGGCAAACAACTAGCACATAAAAACGGTTGGTCGATTTTAGACAAGGCGTCCTAAGTTGGTTGGTCGATATTCAGACACTTGATGTGTCCCCACCAATTGCAGTAGTCGCAACAGAGGTCGCAGGAATTGTTTCCTACAACGTCCTTGCACGTAATACATCGTGTCTGATGATCGAGCGTCGTCAAATCTGTAGGCGGTTAATCGGTCAATCTGGTCGACGACTTTTTCCCGTTGCGTTTTAAAGGCGACATTATGTAATTTATTTGTTCAATAATCGATTTATATATTAATAATCGTTGACGTATGAATATTGATCTCTTGATAACTTTATAACTTGGGTAAAAACCTACCTGTTTGCAAACATTTCTAGACAATAGAAATTGAAAAGTATGCAGAGAATTAGGGCGCTTTGAACAGATTGCGTTTTTTAAAAGCTGATTAGCGTGACAAGACAAGACAAGTCTGCAAAAGTATCACACGTCATGCGTTTTAAAAATTTTTAAGTCATTCTGGCATGGAAATAGAAAATTTCCGCACTTCACGCCAGTCTATCTTATCTATTTATCAACTGAACTCAAAACCAAGAGATTTAATGATAATTTTAACATCAAAATTCATGATTCCAGTGCTTCTTTCGCAAAATTTTTCGAGATCTGCCCTGGACCCCGCTGGGGACGTTTGAGCGCGCCACCCCAGACTCTCGTTGCTCTGGAATGGCTACTAGTAAAGTGAAAGTGCGAAAAATGCCTGTTTTTTCGTAAAAGTCGTATAATACTATGAAATAAGTGTGAATGATACATTTTACTAAATTCCTCTTTATTTAATAAAAGTTGAAAATTTTATAGCTCATTTGCTATTTTTTGGCAACTTTCCATTTTCAGGAATGTGATTTTTTTACTGTTCATGTTTGACATGTTGAAAGCCAATGTGATAATCACCTTCCTCAAAAGCATGCGTATGAAGCTGAATAAAATGCAAATTTAAGCAATTGTGAATGTGATATGCATTTTCTAGAGCTAAAATTTTTGGGTTTACTCTGTTGTCGTAAATTTTTCTCCACTAGATTTTTACGGCAAGATGCTTTTCATTGATACCTTGATGCATATATGTAAGAGGGGCATGGGGGTCTCCCACTTAAAGTCGACCGTCCCCCCATCCTCCCAAAGCCAAAAAAAATTTTTAACCCTTCAATTTTCGGAAAAAATCAAATTTTTCGGCCTTTTCAAGGTATTTTTGGCCATTTTTGGCCAGAGTTCGTCCCCCACTCACCCCAATTTTAAAGCTGTTACATGTGTGTCTTAATGTATTATATTTCTATATTTTTATGATTTCCTTATCCTATTTTTTCATATCTTCTGTATTGATAATTACACCGCACCGCGCTGGATTACTGCACTCTTACTAAAGTTCTCTAAAATACTCGATCGTGATGAAAAAGCCGTATTTTCCGCACAGATTTACCTAACACTGAATTCACGTTAGTGTCTGGATATAGATTAAGTTAAAATTTGCGAATATGGTAAAAGTTGAAATTTATTCAGTCTTTTAGAGTTATTCCTTCATAGGAGAATCGTTGACGAATCCAATCGTTGTTCTCTGCATACCTGGGCAATGGCCAAAGCTTCAGCCCGTCCAACTATGAGCTCTGAAAGGTAGATGGGTCCCCCAGGTAGGCTGAATATGGGTTGAAAAAGACAATTTTGTATGATTTTCTACTGTTTCATCATATTTTTCAAAATCAGCCCATCCAAATGAATCCTTGAGCCCGTCCAGCTTTTGTGTCTGCCCGTTCCATGGACGGGCTGCAATGGGCTATTGCCCAGTTGTGCTGCTAAGCTCATCTGCATGATCTTTGGGGATTTGGGGAGTTTTTCATTCCCCCATCGTACCCCGTAGAACGCGTGGTCTTCTAAAATTTCCAAAAGAAAAATTAGAAGAGAACATGCCATTTTAAGCGTTTTAGCTATCTGTCTGCCGCTTTGCACTATGTACTCATTTTTTGATCACATAAACTTTGTTCAATTTACACGGATTGTTACGGAAGTTTTTATGTTTTCATCTCTAGATAGATATATCATAGTCAGAAACGCCGAAAACTGATTTTTTTGATGCGTATTAATCGTTTTCAGCCCAAAAATGTCCGTTTGGGATTAAACTCCTCCCCCAGAATTCCGATGCTGTGCATGTCGGATTCTATGCATGTTTTTTTCACTAAATGCTTTTAGCCTAGTGATGTGTTTGCCCGAATAGATAAAGACTGATATTAAAGACCGATAATGAAATCAATCACATGCATCTACTGCTCGCCTTATTTAACACGTCATTGCCTACACGCGTAATGTATATACACCTATGAAATTACATATACGCTATACAATTTCATATTTATTTTCCAATGACTTTCATCTGGGGCCCATTGCACCAAACTAGGAGTGTAGGAGTTAGGAGTTAGGAGCAAATTTACTCCTGGCTCAGGAGTCTCCTAAATCGGGTTGCACCACTTACTCCTAACCTAGGAGTAATTTTTTCATTGTTTCTAGGAGTAAGTATTCTCTTCACTCCTAGACTCCTATATATGGAGTAATTTTTGGAGTAATTTTAGGAGTGTTTCTAGGAGTTTCTTAGACAGGATTTTTGCAATGTCCATAGAGTTTCGAGCATTTTCAGTGAACTCAGCCAAGCTATTTGGAAAATCTGCGACTGTATGCCAAATATGTTCATTAATTAGCTGAACAACGGATCGAATTTTCCGACAAACAGTAGACTTATGCTAACCAAGAGCATCACCACAATATCCTAAAATTTTTTAGTAGCTAAGAATCTTAGAGCTGATAAAATCTGTTGCTTTAGAGAAAGTGTGCTGCTTTACTCTTTGGCTGTAAAAACCGTCCAATTATCTACCAAACACGTTCCGTTGCTTGCCGCGAAATTCAAAACTATTCTTCGAAATTATCAACATCAAAATTAATACGCTTCTTGCAGACTCTTTTTCGGCGTATTTTTTCAATAATTTCATCATCACTATCACTGCTAGTGCTATTCATCGCAGTCAAAAAAAGACTAATTCAATACAACCGACAGCTTTAGGAGAGAACGGACACTCCTAACATTTTGTGCAAAGATAAGGAGTAAATTCACTCCTAAAAAAACACTCCTAAGCGTGGTGCAACCCACCTGAAAAATTACGCCTAAACTTACTCCTAAAACGTCCTCTTTGCTCCTAATGTTACTCCTACACTCCTGATTTAGGAGACTCCTAGCTCCTAGATGGTGCAACCGAAATTTACACCTTTACTCCTAACTGTTACACTCCTAGTTTGGTGCAACTGGGCCCTGGAAATTAGTTCGTCCAAATTTGCATGTTAACACGTTTGAATGAACCAATCGGCATGGCGCGTGACTTATTTGCATAAATTAAGATATTAACAAACCAATAGGACACGTGCCAACCGCCATGACTGTCATTCCCAAAAAACTATATGATCACACGTTAAAGGATAAACAGTTAGTTCGCAACAAATCGCTATTATTCCGTGTATGCTGCTTTGGATCGCCGACTAGTTTTACCCGATTAACATTGGCGTTTAATTATAAAGCATTGGCGTCGGCGGACGTGCATCACAACACGTCACATAGCGTTTTGGTTTTTAGCGAAAATCTCTTCATTAACGCACCAGGCACGTATCTCTGGTGGGGGGAATGGGGGGTTCCGACCCCGCAAAATTCAGAAAAATCGGAAAATAGGACTTTCTAAACGTTATTTTGTGCTATTTTTGACCTTTTTGGGCTTAGTCTCCCAAAATTGGTGTTGGTTCTGCAAAATAGGACGACCAGCTATGTACGTGCCTGTAACGCACAATTATTCATACAGGCGATGTCCGAAGAAATTGAACGCGATGAAGCTGGTAAGATTCAATCCGTCACTTTATATTTCTATTTCCTTTTTGTAGTTCTCTTTTTAGTAATATTGGCCAGCTATAATCTAATCGTGTTATGACCTTTTATTTGCATGTTTTGAAACTGCATTGACCGGATTTCACTACCTCAGCAAAAAGTTAATTTTCAAATGAATATGTAAGCGCTAAGCTCACAAAACTTCGGCTTTTCAAATTTCCAAAAATTCCCTAAATTATTTTTACGGTTTTTGACGACAAGAAATTGAGAAAATGGAATGAAAAGTGGAAATTCTAAGGGGCAAAAGTTCTCGTAGTTAAGTGTTTCATAAACGATAACGCGCTAAGTTAATGGTAGTGACATTTTTTAGCATTTGTCCCACACACACACACACACACACACACACACACACACACACACACACACACACACACACACACACACACACACACACACACACACACACACACACACATGCACATAGGGAGGAGAGAGAGGAGTATTGACCCCCGCCAGCGGCGTACACTGGATTTTTTAAGGGGGGGCGGTCCGAAATTGGGGATCCCATATTTCGATATATGTTCGCAGGGGCACCAAGTTAGTGCATTTTCTGACGTTTCCGAACGTGCTCTATCCGTTAAGCTCATAAAATCCAAACTTTTCGAGGAAAATTTTATCATCTCTCAATAGTCTATGAAAAATGACGTTTTTCGGCCGCTCTTGGGCCTAAACTAAAGAAAATAATGATTCTATGGCGCGAAGCGTTGAAAATTTTGAGATTTTCAGATTAAAAGATGCGATGCCAATTTTCATGCGTTTCCTCACCTCTCAATCCAAAATCATGTTTGGACTAAGGGGGGCGGCCGGAACCCCTCATCCACCCCCGTATCCCTGCGTACGCCCATGCACTCCGCTGAAGGGTAGGAAAATTCGGTACCGCCGGACAGTGTGAGCCGGAAATGATGTATTTTCAAGCGATTTCGATTTTAAAATAGCTAAAAACGCGATTCAATACAATAAAAACCCCGAATTTCAGCCCTTTTTGACCCCAACATCTCGATTTCACCTCTCCCTGGCCGACCTGATCTTGTTCATCTATGGTTTGTCAGCAAGCTTAGTTTATTAATGAGTTTAAAAGATTTTCAATATTTTTTTCAAAAAATGATATCCACTGTTAATTCAAAAACACTTATAATGAATAATATTAGTCTATCAGAAAACGTCGATAGATAGTGTAAGGCACAAACATGTCTTGTTATCATAAAAATATGGGAAGGTACATAAATTAAAAATTAATATAAAATCAAAAATTTAGATGGGCAAACACGTACAGCTCTGATTAAATTATTGATATTTCGCGTAAGCCTATCTGGGTTGCATGGTAAGGGCATAAAATTGAAAAATTGAAAAAATAGCATATAAAAAACATTTGAAAAATTCAACGAGTCAGCTCACTAGCTTAAACGAATCAATGTTCTGTACGGAAATACGGCGCTATGCTTTAGGAAGTATTAACAATAAGAGCTGGTCCGTATCCAGGATTAGGTCAAGGGGGTGTGTGGACTGCGGAGCTAATGTGAAATTGTCTGCCCAATATTTCAGGAAATTTGAAAAAAACTTTCCATATTGAAAAACATTTGAAAAAAATGTTTTTTTACTCAAGAGTGTAGTTTTGGGGTCGCTAGATTTTCTGCATACATATTTACATTGGTCGGCAGCTTCCTTATAAATTACTCGTTCGTGCTCAACTTCGAGTAATGCAGTTTATATCATTTGATAGAAAAACCTTTGACTTCAAGACTCCAGTCTATGGCTTTGGATTATTAGAATTCGTTTAATGCAACGATTTTTTGTAGACCATACGTTTTTTTTAATAGAAATGCATTTAAAGTTTTATTTGATAAAGAAAACTAAACTAATCGAAACGAGCGATAAAGTTCACAATTTAAAAACGCTTTTCTGACTATTTCAGCAAAAAATTATAGATTGACGTTTCACGCAAATATTTGCTAATTAACACCACGCCACTAAAGTTATCGACTGTTTGCATTGTGACCTACCAAAAAGTGGTTCTTACAAAAGTAAATCGAAAGAGCAACAGCATGGTTGACTCCATCAAACTTTATGTGCAAGTTAATGTCATGTAATTATGTATTTGCTCATACGAAAAAATTTACAAATTTGTGATATAGGTATTTGACACATTTATACAGGGTCACTAGATAGATAAACATGCCTTTGTTTAAACCACATTAAAAATTTTGGCCAGCTGCTAATGGTTCGCGCACTACGGCAATATGTTTACACCTCACTTCTATATTGTTCGAACCCAAGAGTCTTTGCATTGCCTCACATTACTACGTATGCGGGCATCCTTTTTTGACATTTTTTACAATATGCTCTGTCAGACAAATTAGCATATTTTTAAACCCCTAGAATAGATATGCGTCCTACTGAGTGCATAAATTTCTGGGTATCGTCGGAAGAGGATACAAATTGATGGCAGGACCGATAATATAAGCGTTTGCAATATTAAAATAGGGTGTGAACAAAGTGCGTTAGTGCCCGAACCATTGACATTTGGCGAAAATTTCTTACGCGGTCTAAAAGAAGACATGTTTTTCTATCTAATGCAGCTGATCCTAAAGTTTTATGCTCGCATCAGCAGAAGTTATGACCCGTTGAATCAAAATGTAGCCTTTTTTATGGGCCACCCTGCATTTATGATCAAAACATTTAATACAAAAAATTACAACACAAGCAGGACTTAAAGTGACGAATTTCCGGGTTCATATTTGAACTTGGTTTAAATGAATGGTTCAGTTGATGCTAGCTAAATTAGTGCGGAACTGATGCATACGGAGGATTATCGTTTAAAACACTTCCTTTAAAAAATGTTTTACTACTGCAAACTTTCCAAATTTACTCCTAGGATCAGCCTTCCTATGCCCTCCTGTCGTGTTTGATGCCCTGCTCGTCATTATCATTTTATTTTTATAAGCGCAAAGCTGCTAAAAATAGATTTTTGCGATCGTGACAGAATAGTGAATGCATACGGATTGATTTATCTACTTTTAAAGCCATAGATAACCGATGGATAAACGAACACGATGACGACATTGCGAAAGAAAAGTCGACAGATGATCAGGATGAGAAGAAGCCTACTAAAAAACGCGCCAAAACTAGTCGCGTTAAATTAGATGCGTTCAGGTGCGAATACGCAGTTTGTTTTTTATCATTACTTAATAGTCAACCTCCGTTCGTTCCGCGTGTTTTTAAATTTAGATTGTGCGGGCCACGAGGTTTACACGAAATTCCCGAAATATTCAAAAATTTCAAACCGCGGGGTAAAGGCTACGAGGTACCTATTGCGAGCAACTAATGAATCTTGTTTTAAAATTACAATCAATTTACGCCAGTTTACATTATAGTTTGATGACCTTAACGTCGTTATGACAAAATTGGAGCATTGGGCCCATCGCCTTTATCCGCAGATGACCTTCGATGATGTTCTGGCGCGTGTGGAGGCATTGGGTCCCAAAAAATTAGTTCAGGTACATGTGATGACCGTTACGCTACTTGTCACGAAAGTTGACGCTCTAATATGCTTCAGAGGACGATAAAGCATGAAACTAAAAAATATAATATAAAAAGTATATAAAAAATATAATAAAAAAATATTTAAAAAATGTAATAAAAAAATTTAAAAAAAATATAAAACAATATAAAACGTAATAACGCGTAACACGTGTTAAAGATACGATAAATCGTTTAACAAGATTTATCATTCTATGAAACATATTAGAGCGTCAACATTCGTGATGAGCACTGTATCTACTCATACATGATCTTGAGGAGAAGAAATTAGGAGATTTTCACCCGGCCCCGCATCGGGACCCGGCCCTCATCGGGAATAGTTTTCACCCCCTTCCCCCAGAAATTTCTTTACCACCAGAATTCGCGATTTTTCAAATAATTTCAGAACTTTCCGAAAAATTCGTTGAGAAGGTGCTGCCTTAAGTGTTTTTAGCAATATACATATTTGTTCAAAGGTTCAAGTTTTCGGCGACCCATTTTTTAATTATATTTTGTTCAACTTGTTTGATATTTTAGAATTTTTTTCAAATTTTCTTCTGTTTTTATGCTCTAGAAAGATGGAGCATCGTCAGAAATAGCCGAAAAACAATGTTTTTGACGTGTACGTATAAAAACATTTTCGAGCCTTAAACGGCTTTTTAATAATTCACTGCCTTACCAGAATTCCCTTGCTGTGCATCGCTGCTATTATGTGTCATATTTTTCCACTTTTAATTGCTATTTTGAGGAGTGAAAAATAAACCTTTTCCATTATATGTCCAGAAAAAAACAGGCACGTAGCTGGCCCTCCTATTTTGGTGGGGGACCAACACCAATTTTGGGGTGTGGAGTCTAAGCCAAAAAATAGCACAAAATAACGTGTAAAAAGTCCTATTTTTCCGGTTTTTTTTTTAATTTTGGGGGGTCCGGACTCCCCCTCCTATTCCCCCTACAGCTACGTGCCTGGAAAAAAAGGGTTCTTTCTATTTTTAGTTGAAACTACGAATATTTAGAAAATGAAAAATATTTCTCGCCATTTTATAGAACTACTTTCCTTGAATGTGATTACAAAAAATTGCACAGCATCATTTGATGCTGCTTGCCTAACACCCCATTAACCAAACTCAAACACAGATTTACATCTATAAATTTTCACTATGCATCCTATGCTATCTGCTGAACAAATTTTCAAAATAGGAAGTTGCACTTTGACCTTTAATTATTTTTATTTTATAATTTAGGTGTTGCCTGAATATTAATCATGTAGTCATTTTGAATAAAGAAGAACTTGCCGTTAGTAGTTCAGACCAAATTTTAGCACAAATTATAGTCATAAACATTTGTGAATCTAAGTGTGATGCAGTATCCTAGCTTAGTTTGTATTCTGTGCAGCTGATTTTTTTTTGACGAAACATTTGTTAGCGGGAGGAAAATCAAGAATCTAACTATATCTTCATCTTACTGCGGACTGGAATGCTACGAGTATAATTCTAATTTTAATTTCATAATTATAATTATAATAATATAATTATTGTTTTATAATTTTATCTAGGGTTTTAATTTTTAAAACAATTTTACAATTTTGTAATTTTATATTTATCTTATTTTTAGTCCTATAATTTTATAATTTTGACTAT
Organism: Mermis nigrescens; assembly: GCA_036768485.1. Taxonomy (NCBI): domain Eukaryota; kingdom Metazoa; phylum Nematoda; class Enoplea; order Mermithida; family Mermithidae; genus Mermis; species Mermis nigrescens. Next base: position 1,600,835 of record JAVLUZ010000275.1, read on the forward strand.
AAGTATAACAAGGACCGAATTTTAAAATGGAAAAGAAATGATTTAGTCATTTAAATTTAATCGAAAAGAATAAATAAATTGAAAATACAAACAAAATAAAGAAATTCAAGAAAAATAAAAATTATGAGCAAAAAATACAAAAAGTGATTTTTTATTCTTTGCCATGACCGTATTATTATATATGCAGGGCCGTATTTAATAGGGGCGGGGGAGGCGGCCGTAGCCGAAAAATGTTGAATAGTAAGATTATGCACAAATCGAATGCCTTTGGCGTTAAATCCAGGCACATAGCTGGCCCTCCTATTTTGGAGGCGGACCAACACCAATTTTGGGGGTCTACGCCAAAAATAGCACAATATAACGTGTAAAAAGTCCTATTTTTCCGGTTTTTCTGAATTTTTGGGGGTCCGGACCACACATGGGCGTGGGGGGTTTGGGTGGGTATGCACCCCCCAGAAGTTGAAATACCCCCCAGAAATCAAAAATACCCCCCCCCCCCAGAAAAATTTTTTTTTTGCTTTTTTAGCAATTTTTTGATTCCATTGGATAGTGCTTGATGAGAAACGTCGAAAAATGGTGTTTTTGTCGCCATACAACCACTTTTAAGACCATTTTTTTACCTTTGAAAATTTTTTTCACCTTCCCCCAGAATTTCGGTGCTGCTTACCTATGGTCCGGACCTTACGTGGGCAGCAAGAAAATTCTGGGGGGTCAAGATTTTTTTGAAGGTCGAAAAATGGCGCCTTAAAAATGGTGGTATGGCGATAAAAACACCATTTTTCGACGTTTCTCATCAAGCACTATCCATTGGCATCAAAAAATTGCGAAAAAAACGAAAAAATTTTCAAAAATTGAATTCTGGGAGGTATTTTGATTTCTGGGGGTATTTGGTTTCTGGGGTTGCATACCCCAAACCACCCCCCCCGCGCCCAGGTGTGGTCCGACCCTTTCAGTCCCCCACAGCCACGTGCCTGCTTAAATCTCTGAATTCTAGGCGCTTCGCGTCGGATGTGAAGTATTTTCCATAATTTTGGCTTAAGCGCGACCAAACAATATGACTTTTCATAGCCTTTTTAGTTAGAAAAAATTTTTCATTAAAAGTTGGGATTTTATGATCTTAATGGATCGAGCGTGTGTCAAAAAACGTCGACAAATGCGGATTTTGCGAGCTATTCCGACGAATTTTCCGAGATAATAGACCAAGTTATGCTTGATCCGCCCCCCCTCCCTTGGCCGTATCTTGGATACGGACCCGGATGTGTATATATATATATATATATATATATATATATATATATATATATATATATATATATATATATATATATATATATATATATATATATATAGGGATGTGCCGGTTAACCGGAACCGGAACCGGCTGGAACCGACCATTTTTTGGAACCGGAACCGAGAACCCATTTTTTGATATTCTAAGAACCGGAACCGATTTTTTGATTTTCTAAGAACCGGAACCGGAACCGATCTTTTTTGGAGTCGGTTATCGGTTTTTTAAAATTAGAGTAAAAAATCGAACTTCATAAAATTTATTGAAGACATGAAGCAGCAATTCAACCTATTATTACCCAAAAGTTTACAGACTAAAACTTAGTATTGCTCCGGGTGAATTATATTTTAAAAATAACAGTCGTTCTGCTTTTTCGCCATGTAGCCTGTTTCTAGAGGGTCGTAAATGACTCCAGTGCAACTGAACAGCTGTTCCAATGGAACGCTTGTAGCTGGCGCTGCAAGCAGGGTTGGATCTAAGGGAGCGGGGGGCCGACTCCCCATTTGCCAAAATATTTGGCGAGATAAAGAATGAATATACAATTTGCAATTATTTTCTGGCCCTCAGTGACCATAATTTCTCAAATTTTTTTCGGCGCTACACGCCGGATGATACCTATTAATGACATTTATTTACTTTCTTGGCCACCTGGAAGCCATTTTCTGTTCATGTAGGTTTCAAAACAATTTTAGCAGCAGAAACAGCTATTTTTGCATAGTTTTCTTCTATTTTCAATTAAAAATTTCGATGTTTCGCATCAAATGCTATAAATACAGTAAATAAAGCTGTAAATCATGCTTCGTGACGTCTATCCGTCTTAATCTCACAAAATTTCCGGCGCTTCGCGCCACATTTTTTTGTATTCGGCAAAGATTTTTCCCGATGTGCAAAGACTTTTCGGGACCGTCTTTGTACATGTACGAAAATTTTTGGAAAGACAAAAATTACTGAAAAGGTCTAAAATTCGCAGAAATTTACGGCGCTTCGCGTCGAAATGATTGATTGTGTGCTCTATTTATCTTTATAATGGCAGAAACTGTATTTTGAAAGGAAAAATGTCAAATTTTTAGGCGCTTCGCGCCGTTTTAAGACGATTCTCAGTGATTTTCGCCCTTAGAGACCCATAAATTAGCTGAAATACACTACCATAAGTCGAACAACTCTGTTTTTACCACACTAAAATCGCTACTGTATCATATTATAGTACCCAAAAATTTGTGTGTACACAATGTACAAAGCCTTTTGGGGATCATCTTTGTATATGTCAAACGGACCTTGAACAAAAAAAACTGCTTCGCGCCAGAATTCTGATAAAGTCAAAAAATTTAGTGATTTTTAGCACATACATACTTTAACACAGGAACCGAGAACCGGAACCGGAACCGACGGTTCTCTAGTTGAAGAACCAAAACCGGAACCGACGGTTCCAACTTACGCAAGAACCGGAACCGGAACCGAAATTCTTGTTTTCCAAGAACCGGAACCGGAACCGATTTTTTTGAAAAAGCTGGAAAGCTGGAACTGAATGATCCCTAATATATATATATATATATATATATATATATATATATATATATATATATATATATATATATATATATATATATATATATATATATATATATATATATATATATATATATATATATATATATATACACTGTTTTTTTTTGTACGAGACAAAGATTTTGAGGCTCGTACAAAGATTTTCGGAACCATCTTTGTACAACGTACAAAGACTTTTTGGGGCAAAGGAATAGTAATTTTAACGTTTTTTGGGGTATTTTTTAGCAAAATTTCTAAAAATTTTTCAGCGCTTCGCGCCGAGTATCATAATTACATTGTATTTAGCTCCAAGCGCGGGCATTTAACAGTCCAAAATCTATCTGTAAGCATCTTTGTACAGATTGAAGCATCTTTTACATCTATTTCTACTGTTTTATAAAGATTTTATGCAGAAAAAGAACTATTAAACAACTGCACTGTTTTCTGCCGTTTGAAGATAAAATTGACTCTTTTATCTTTGCGTTGCATTAAATTCAAAAGCAAATTGGTGTCTATTATGAGATTTAGTCAGCACATTGCAACCGCTTATTATTTATAATTGTGTAACAAAAGTAATTTTGACTTGCTGAGTCGAATTTTATGTGTAATTTCAACCTAAGACTCATGAAAATTTTGGCGTTTTGGGCCGAACTAATATAACCAGCTGAATTTAGGACAAAGTTACACCTTTTGCGAAGAGTGCGGGCCACGGATAACAATCTAGTAGTACGTAAAAATGTGTACATTCAATTGCATATCTATACGTTATATGTGCAAAAAAATTTTCGCTCGTACAAAGACTTTTCCGGAGATCTTTGTACATGTACAAAGAGGCTCGTACAAAAAAAAACAGTGTATATATATATATATATATATATATATATATATATATATATATATATATATATATATATATATATATATATATATATATATATATATATATCCATTGAGTCAGGCCCTCATCCAGGAAGCGGCCGAAGAGGGGGGACCCAACATAAATCGGTCTACATCTCGAAAATTCGTCGAGGTAGCTCGCAAAAATCGCATTTTCGATGTTTTCCAACATGCTCTATCCATTGCGATATAAAATTCCAATTTTCTTCTAAATAGAACTTCAAAAGTCTATGAAAAGTGTCATTTTTTTGGTTGCGCTTGGGCCGAAATAATAGAGAATACTTCACATTCGTCGCGAAGCGCCGAAAATTTGAAGATTTAACGACAAAGGCATTCGATTTTTCCATCTTTCCTTGCATTATCTTACCATTCGAAATTTTTCGGCGAAGGGGGGAGGGGGGCGGGCGACCGTCCCCGTTAATACAGCCCTGCATTGAGTAGTCGTATGCAAAAACTACCGAATGTTATTTTGTGGTAACAAGGCGCTAATTTTCGGATGAAAATATGGTGACGTTTCTTTATTTCCGTGCAGTACGGCTCATAGGTGGGCAGCACTAAAATTATGGGTGGTGTGTGTGCAAGATTTTTCAAAGGTCAAAAATTGGTATTCAAAAAGGTGGTATGGCGAAAAATATCATTTTTATACGTTTCTCATCGTGCATTATCCATTGGCATCAAAAATTTGCGAAAAAAACAAAAAATTTTCAAAAACTGAATTCGGGGGAGAAAGTATTTTAGTTTCTGGGGGGGTATCCGCCCTTCTGGGGCCGCATACCCTCCATCTCGCGCCCACGCGTGATACGGCCCCGTTTTCTTCACATTTTGGAAACATGGTCATGTGCGCTGTCCATTTTTTTTAAATATCTCTTATTCTTTAGGTTTTCATGGCAGTGTGTACAGAACATACGTGGGCAGCAAGAAAATTCTGGGGGTGCAAGATTTTTTGAAGGTCAAAAAATGGCCTTAAAAATGGTGGTATGGCGATAAAAAACACCATTTTTCGACGTTTCTCATCAGGCACTATGCATTGGCATCAAAAATTTGCGAAAAAACGAAAAAATTTTCAAAAATTGAATTTTGGGGGGTATTTCGATTTCTGGGGGGTGCAAACCCCCACGCCCAGGTGTGGTAGAGAAGTATTCGCATTTCTCCGATACAGTAATCAAAGATTATGCGACTTTCTGCTTAAAGATAATTGTCTACTTGTGGTATTTAGATTACTTTGGAACAAATCAGGGACAAAGTGAAAAGAGAGACAATGGCGCGGGACGAATTCCGCGTTGAGCCTGTAAACGCTGACCCAGAATTGGAAGAAGAAAACGCAATGAAACAGGAAAATGAAACTTATCAAGATGATATGAATGACAGTATAAATCACAAAGATGCGCCGTCGTTGACGAGCATCCAAAACGAGCCTGATGATATAATCGCCGAATCGAGTTCCGTCGTGTCCATTGGAGCAAAACGCTCCGACGTGTAATGATCTGAGACAAGCGGCTCCAAATTTTGGAAGGGGTCTTGTCCATAATGTGGGCAGCCACCGATATTCTGAGGGGGGGGTGAAAAATTTTTAAAGGTCAGAAAATGGTCTTAAAAGTGGTCATATGGCAAAAAACAGCATTTTTCGACGTTTCTCATCGAGCTCTATCCAATGGCATCAAAAAATTGCTAAAAAAGCAAAAAAAAATTTCTGGGGGTCATTTCAACTTCTGGGGGTGTATACCCCCAAACCCCCCCCCCCACCCACGCCCATGTGTGGGTGGGCGCCACTATACTTCTATGTGGGGTGCAAGATTTTTTTCAAAGGTCTAAAAATGGCCTTAAATGGCGAAAAAACACCATTTTCAACATTTTTCATCGAGCACTATCCATGGGCATCACTGTTTTTTTTTTAGCGCGGCGCAAAGGAAACCCGCCCTGCGCTAATGGGACATTTCGTTCATTAGCGCCATGCGCAAAGGCTTTTTTGGGCAAAAAATTAGAAATTTAAACATTTTATATTGCATTTTGATTTTAAAATTTTTAAAATTTTTTTCGGCGCTTGGCGCCGACTTTTAAGAATGAATTAATTGTGTTTGCCAACCACCGCTTTCCTGTTTCATCATAAGCGAATCCCTGCTTTAGCATCTTTGCAGTAATGAATCCTTGTTTTTGTGGTGCATGGTGCCAAATTAATTGTTTTCATTTTAAATTTATCTTTGAAATAGCCCAGCCTTGAGATACACATTGAGAAGATGCCAAAATTTCGGGCGCTTTGCGATCTAATTATTGGTTTCTGTATAGCGGTTGCATTTTGCAATACACGAAAAATTGAGTGCAAACTGCAAAGACAGCTTGAAGAAATCGCTCAGTCTAGTATAGGTAAGGCAATGAGAAATCAGGTATCAAATTGATATTTTTACCATTAGATTTCTTGTTCGAGTTGGAACCAGTAGTAAGAATTTTTTAAATTTCTTGCCAGAATTTATTGTCAGTCAGCAGTACATGGAGCGCATCAGAAGTTCAAAAATGCCCTTATTTTTGCCTATTGCCAAGCATTTAAAGGTTTTTTGGTGCGCTAATGAGAAGCTCCGCGCGCAAACGCTCTATCCTGGCCATTAGCGGCTGCGCAAATGGGGGTGGCGCTAAAAAAAAAATCCCTGATGGGCATCAAAAAATTGGGGGAAAAATCAAAAATTGAATTCTGGGGGTATTTCGGTTTCTGGGGGGAGTTGTTTTGGTTTTTCGGGAGGGGTTGCATACCCCCATGCCCAGGTGTGGTCTTGTCTCCAGGCCATTTTTCTGGGTATTTCACCTCCGATTTTCGGCCGAAAATGGCAAGCAAATCAAGCACCTAAAACGGCCGAAAAACGCTAGTTTTCGTCGAAAATCGAGGAGGGGTCAAAATGTTTCCGACTATGGGGGATCGGGTACTACCGACGTCAGGTTGGGAATCTTTTCAACCACTCCTCTAACGGCTAATTTTTGTCAAAAATGACGGAATACCACCTAAAAATCGCCAAAAACACTTCTTTAAAATATCGAGGGGTTCAAAAATTTTTCGACTTTGGGGGGAGGGATGGAAGGACGACCAACTCTAGGTGGAAGATCCCACATCCCCGTGTTACATGCCTGTTTTCATCACCTGTTACATGTATGCTAATATCTGCCGTATATGCATTTAACAGTAAGATAGGCGATAGGACATGATCGTCCAACCAAAAGTCGGCCCACATCCACCCCCTTTAAAGGTATTATTTTTAGGCTCCCACCTCACCCGACTTTTTATAATCGACCACTCAAATTTTGAGCCGTTGCACGTATTAACAATTAACATTATGCACATACATATAATAATAGCCGTTATTAATCTTGTGGATTTTTGTCCTCTGAAAAGTTTCCATAACTCATAGAATATTGGTCTTAATCAAGCAAGCTATCAATATCTCGGTTGTTTAGGGAAGACCAGATAGAAATGGAATTTTAAGAAACACGTGTTCGAATTGGTGTAACTTACGTTCCGTGATAATAAGTGCATAGTGTGCTGTGCATACATGGTCTTGGCGGGGGGGTTTGTGGAGTTTAACCCCCCCTCCCTCATAAAAACCTTCTACCCCTCCGCCCGCAAAAATTCCCCCCCTCCCAGTGTTTTTTTGTATTTGGCAAAGATTTTTCCTGATGTACAAAGACTTTTCGGGACCGTCTTTGCGCATGTACAAAGATTTTTGGGAAGACGAAAATTGCAAAAGAGGTCTAAAATTCGCAAAAATTTTTGGCGCTTCGAGCCGAAATGAGTTATTGTCTGTTCTATATATCTTTATAATGGCAGAAATTGCATTCCAAATGGAAAAATGTCAAATTTTTCGGCGCTTCGCGTCGTTTTAAGACGATTCTTAGTGATTTTTGTCCTTAGGGAACAAGAAATTAGCTAAAATACGCTACCAAAGGTCGAAAAACCTCTGTTTTACCACTCTAAAAATCGCTACTGTACCGTATCATAGTACACAAAAATTTGCATGTACAAAATGTACAAAGACTTTGGGGAGCATCTTTGTATGTACATGTACAAACGGACCTTGTACTTAAAAAAACACTGTAGCCTCCCGGAATTGACGATTTTTTGAAAGTTCTCAAAAATTTTCTGAAAATTTAGTAGAAAAGATGCTCTTCCGTTTTTAGCTATATATTTGCTCAAAAGTGCCAAATTTTCGGCGCTTGGCGCCATTGTACTCATTGTTTGACTATACTTTATTCAATTTGTTCCCACTTTGATTTTTTTCGAATTTTTTTATGTTTTTATGCTATAGAAAGATAGAGCATCGTCGGAAACGCTTGAAAAAGATGTTTTTGATGCGTACCTACCATTTTTGGACCCAAAAAAGGCACTTTTGTTCCCCCCAGAATTCCTATGCTGTGCATGTATGATAGTGTGCGTATTCATTCGTTTTGCAGAATATTTTGCTTTGTTTCTAACATATTTCGTTTTTAAGGATATTCACTTTAACTAAGTAGTTTCTCATAACGAATCCAAAAATCGTTTTTGCGATAAAAACCTAAAATCTCTGTTTCATATTTAAATCTACAAATCTTATCTCTTTAAGCCGACAAAAGAATTACTATTCTTTTTTCCATATTTGTATTTTATTATAATTTATTTTTTGTACTTTCTTGGACGTTTTTAGCTGAACGAAGAACAAAAACGACGCATCGAAGAAAATCGTAGAAGGGCTATGGAACTTAGACGCAAAAGAATGGAAGGAACAATAGAATCTCCAACTATTTTGCCGGACCCTATTACTGACAGTAAGGAGCATACCTGGGCGTGCGGGGTTTGGGGGTATGCACCCTCAGGAAGTAAAATACCCCACCCCATCCAGAAACCAAAATACCCTCCCCCAGAATTCAATTTTAACAAAAATGCTTTTGTATGAGAAACGTTGAAAAATGTTGTTTTTTCGCCATAAAGGCCATTTTTTGACCTTTGAAAATATCTTGCACCCCCTATAGACTTTTGGTGCCGCCCACCTATGGTAAGGAGTAATTTTTCGTCAATTCTGCAAAAGTTTGATGCTCATTTCATATGTAGTTGCGCCTTAGAAACGTGGCCGGCTATCATCTTTTATTTTCATTCTTCTCTTAAATTTGTTCGTACTTTAAACTAGACCCAAGACTTTGATCGGGTGTAAATACATAAATCGTCGTAGCGAATCAAATGCTGGCAGCTGGCCAAATGTTTTTACACACGGTTTAAACTGGCAGTTCTATCTAATTCGACTGGCCTTAAAATTTTGGATTCAAATTAGCCGAAGTTATGATTTGTAACATCGTAGTACAGCCTTTTATGGCCCACCGGGTATAATCACACATTGGCGTGGGGGAGGGGGTTTGTACCCCTTCAGAATCCGTTAGATCCCCTAAAAATCGATGGACCCCAGAATTGAATTTTTAGCATGCCTGTTTGGGATTTTGGCCTGTTTTACACTACCCTGACCCCCAGGATTCGATCGCTGCCCATGCATGTATGTATGTATACAGGCCCGTAGTGAGGGGGGTGCAAGGGGGAGCAGTTGTCCCCCGAAACCTAAGAAAATTTTTTGTTCCTCACAAGCATACGTGGGCAGCAAGAAAATTCTGGGGGGTCAAGATTTTTTGAAGGTCAAAAAATGGCCTTAGAAATGGTGGTATGGCGATAAAAACACCATTTTTCGACGTTTCTCATCTAGCACTATCCATTGGCATCAAAAAATTGCGAAAAAAACGAAAAAATTTTCAATAATTGATTTCTGGGGGGTATTTTGGTTTCTGGGAGGGTGCATACCCCCCAAACCCCCCCCACCCCCCACGCCCAGGTGTGCTCACAAGGGTCCCCCGAAGGAAAAAATAGAAAATTCTCGAAGTGCGTTCAAAAATTTGCCGAAACAGGTTTTTTGCGTTCTTTTAAGCTAGTAAACGCAAAATGTTGCGGCGACTTGTTTATATATGGTTTTTGTCTTTTAAACCGTTCAAATCTGAGTTAGACGCGGAGAGAATGTCTCATTTTTCCGGCGCAATGACTCATTTTCATTACCAATTTTCTGCTTGTTTTTCCTTGCAGAGCACAAACATTGAGCAAGAGTACTACAAATTAGGAAATTGTTTATGGACTGTACGATGAGAAATCAGCAGAGCAGCAGCTAGTTAAAGCGATAGCTTTTTTTGCGTATGAGTATGAAATAAATTGCAAAATCTTTAAAAATAATTTCGAAATTTTTCTTCACCATTTTGTAGAGCTCGCTGGGAAACGTTCAAACCGATGATGGTTCTCGAGGTATTTTACTTTCAAAATTTTTTGTCCCCTTTGAAATTAAATCCTGGCTACGGGCACACCTGGGCGTGGGGGGTATGCACCATAGGTGGGCAGCACCGAAATTCTGTGGGGGTGAAAAAATTTTCAAAGGTCAAAAAATGGTCTTAAAAGGGGTCGTATGGCGAAAAAACACCATTTTCCGACGTTTCTCATCGAGCACTATCCAATGGCATCAAAAAATCGCTGAAAAAGCAAAAAATTCAAAATTTGAATTCTGGGGGAGGTATTTTGATTTCTAGGGGGTATTCCAACGTCTGCGGGGTGCATACCCCCCTCCCCATACGCCTACGTGTGGTATGCACCCTTCCCCCGAGAAACCAAAATGCCCCCCCCCCAGAAACCAAAATACCCCCCCCCCCAGAATTTGATTTTTGAAATTTGTTTTTGTTTTTTTCAGCAATTTTTTGATGTCAATGGATAGTGCTCGATGAGAAACGTTGAAAAATTGTTTTTTTCGCCATACCACCTTTTTTGAGGCTATCTCTTGACCTCTGAAAAATATTGCAACACCCCATCCCCCCACAATTCTTGGTGCCGCCCACCTATGGCTGCGGGCCTGTATGTATATATAGGTGATCTAGGATTCTAAGATTTTATTGCAAGGGTATGAAAGGCTTTCAGTCTGAGCGAACTGCGTACCATTTGCTTTCGTCGTTAGAAACTTACAAGGTCCTATCCTATGTATAGGCGATTCGTTTTCTATCCACCTTGTATAAAATTAAAAATTGCTCTGAAATTTCAAATTTCAAATTATTTCTCTATAGCGAGCTGAGCCAAATTCAATTATTGCATGTTTGTTTTGATCACGTCAGTGGTTTTTTTATTTTTTTTTCTACAGAGTCGGAGCAAAATGGAACGTCTAATGAATTAGATATCATATTAGGATCAATTAACTCGGTTGGCCAAGATCTTTCTATGCTTGATCCGAAATTGCCTGCTGCAGATTCCGAAGACATATTGATGACTGATGATGATGTTTTAGATTTTATAAGCACCAATTAATTTGATTTTTCGTTGATCGCTATATTTCCACTGCCTGTAAATGCGTTTTCTTAGAATAATAATAGGAAGTCATCAATATGGTTAAAAAGAAGAAAATAGATATGAAAAGAAAAATAAATAAATAAAAGGTAAACAAATGAGGCATGCTCTTAGTATAGATACCTATGTACGCGTCTTTGTATACATATATCTAGTGTTGTAAAAGATATCTTTATCTTTATCTTTTAGCAAGATAAAGATAAAGATATCTTTATCTTTATCTTGACGATTTCTTTATTTTATCTTTATCTTTTAGGAAAATCACAGGCTTATCTTTATCTTTTTGATAGGAATTTATCTTGCTAAAAAAGATAAAGTATGTACATAAGTTACATAGCACGTAATCCGTGAAATACATTTAGACGGATTCAAGTTTTACTGTAATACAAGAAAAGAAAAGAAACGATTGTTTAAACCCTACGAAGTGCGGCCCAACCTAATGCCTGTATATCGAGGGTGTGGGTAAAATCCGGAAACGGAAATGGAAACAGAAACGATGGGCAAAATACGGAAACGGAAACGTAATTATAGTATTTTGTACACAGTTCCGTTGGGGGTTTCTCCGCTCTGAGGGTAATCCAAAGTGCCGGAAACGGGGTGCCCCAAGTAGGGCCTATCAGGGTGAACACACCCAACCCCGTTTCCGGCAAAATTTCACCCACTGAAGTGGAGTTTAGGGGCTCGGAAACGGGGTACCCCATAATTCAATTGTTGAGCTGAACCTGGTTTCGTCGGGGGTTTCTCCGCCCTGGGGTGGTCCAAAGTGCCAGAACCGCGGTTCCCTAAGTAGGGTCCATCAGGGTCAACACCCCTGACCCCGTTTCCAGCTGAATTTCACCCACTGCAGGGGAGTTTAGGGGCTCGGAAACGGGTACCCCATTATTTTATGTGAAGCTGACCCCAGTTCCATTGGGGGTTTCTCCGCCCTGGGGGTGGTCCAAAGTGCTTGAAGCGGGGTTCCCCAAGTAGGGCCCATCAGGGTAAACACCCCAACCTCGTTTCCAGCCAATTTTCTCCCATTGAAGAGGGGTTTAGGGGCTCGGAAACAGGGTACCCCACTATTCATATAGTAGCTGACCCCGGCTCCGTCGGTGGCTTCTCCGCCCTGGGGGTAGTCCAAAGTGCCGGAACCGGGGTCCCGTAAGTAGGGCTCATCAGGTTCAAGACCCCCAACCCCGTTTACGGCAAAATGTTACCCATAGATTGAGGGTCAAGGGACTAGGAAACTTAGTAGCTCATTATTCATATATGTAAGTGACCCCGGTTATTTCGGGGTTTCTCTGCCCTAGGAGTGGTCCAAAGTGGCGGAACAGGGTGTTCGCAAGTAGGACCCATTAAGGTCAACACCCCCAACCCCGTTTCCAGGCAAAATTTTACCCATGTACATATATGAATAATGGGAACCCCGTTTTCGAGCCCCTAAACCCCCTTGATTTGGAGAAATTTAGCCGGAAACAGGGTTGAGGGTGTTCACATTAATAGATCCTACTTGGTGAACCCCGGCTACGGCACTTTGGACTGCCCCCAGAGCGAAGAAACCCCTGACGGAACAGGGTTCAGCTTCACATTTGAATTATATGTGGTACCCCATTTCCGAGCCCCTAAACCCTCCTTCAGTAAATGAAACATTTTCGGAAAAGGGGTTAGTGGTGTTGATGACCCTGATGGGCCCTACTTGCGACCCCGGTTCCGGCACTTTGGACTGCTTCCAGGGCGGAGAAACCTCTGATGGAACCGGGGTTTCTCATATAAATAATGGGGTACCCCGTTTATGAGTTCCTAAACCCCTTCAGTGGGAGAAATTTTGCCGGAAACGGGGTTGGGGTGTTTACATTAATAGGTCCTACTTCGGGAACCCCGGTTCCGCCACTTTGGACCAACCCCAGGTGCGAAGAAGCCCACGACGGAACCGGGGTCAGCTATATATATGAATAATGAGGTACTCCGTTTCCGCGCCCCTAAACCCCCTTCCATGAGTAAAATTTTGCCGGAAACGGGGTTGCGGGTGTTGACCCTGATGGGTCCTACTTGGGGAACCCCGGTTCCGCCAGTTTGGACTACCCTCAGAGCGGAGAAACACCCGACGGAACTGGGGTCAGCTACCCCAAAAGTCTCTGTACATTACATTTACTAAATTTCCTAGTCCCTAAACCCCCATTCTATGGGTGAAATTTTGCCGAAACGGGGTTGGGGGTGTTAACCCTGATGAGCCTTACTTACGGAACCCCGGTTCCGGCACTTTGACTGCCCCCAGGGCGGAGAAACCCCGACGGAGCTGGGGTCAGCTATATATGTGAATAATGGGGTACCCTGTTTCCGAGCCCCTAAACCCCCATTCCATGCAGCGTTTTTTTGTACAAGGTCCGTTTGTACATATACAAAGATGGTCCCCAAAAGTCTTTGTACATTTCGTACATGCAAATTTTTGTGTACTAAAATATGGTACAGTAGCAATTCTAGTGTTGTAAAAACCGAGTTGTTCGACTTTTGGTAGTGTTTTTCAGCTAATTTCTGGGTCTCTAAAGGCGAAAATCACCAAGAATCGTCTTAAAACGACGCGAAGCGCCAAAACATTTGGCATTTTTCCTATTGAAATGCAATTTCTGCAATTATAAAGATATATAGAACACACAATTACTCATTTCGACGCGAAGCGCCGAAAATTTCTTTGAATTTTAGATCTTTTTTGCAATTTTTGACTTCCCAAAAATCGTTGAACATGTACAAAGACAGTCCTGAAAAGTTTTTGTACATCGGGAAAAATCTTTACCGAATACAAGAAAACGCTGCTTCCATGCGTAAGATTTTTCCGGAAACGGTTGGGGGTTTCGACCCTGATCTGCCCTGCTTTTGGAACCCCGGTTACGGCACTTTGGACTACCCCCAGGTCGGAGAAACTTTCAACGGAACCGGGGTCAGCTTCTCATATGAATAATGGGGTACCTAGTTTCCGAGCCCCTAAATCTCCCTTAAGTGGGGGGAAATTTAGCCGGAAACGGAGTTTGGGGTGTTCATCCTGATGTGCCCTACTTGGAAAACCCCGGTTCCGGTGCTTTGAATCATTTCCGTCTCCGTTTCCGGCTTTTACGCATCGTTTCCGTTTCCGGATTTTACCCATCGTTTCCGTTTTCGTTTCGATGCTTGTGAAAAGAAAAAAATGACTTGCTGTCAGCGAGTAGCAGGCACATAGCTCTGGGGGGGATGGAAGGGTCCGGTCGGACCCCCAAAAATCCAGTAGATAGGAGTTTTCAAACGTTATTTTGTGCTATTTTTGGCCATTTTGGGCTTAGTCCCCCAAAATCGGTGTTGGTTCCCCACCAAAATAAGACGGCCAGTTACGTGCTTGGCCAGTAGTAGTATGACGTGGGTCAGTTTGATATCGCGGGTAAACCCCCAAACCTACATTTATGTGTGCTTCATGCCTATTACCTCTTTGACCTCAGGTGTAAAAGTTAGACATTCAGTTGGCTGCTTTGCATCACCCACTCTGGTTTATTGCACTTCACATACAACATGCTCCTATCGTCTGTTTCATTTAATTTTGCGGTTTTCCTCTGAAATTTTCCACAAGAATCAGGCTACAAAAGCGGTTTAAACTTTTGATGCAGTAATGCGGCTCAAAACAAGCATACGTCTCTATATGACACAACACACTGTAATATATCTTATTTATTGTATTAGTTTAAAACACTTTTGTAGCCGCTTCAAACTTTTTCAAAAACCTCAAAGTTAAATGAACCAGACTATAGGTCCAGGCGACTATATTTACACTTTATCTTTATCTTTATCTTTATCTTTATCTTTTTGGTTGCTTTATCTTGCAAATTATCTTTATCTTTATCTTTCTTAATTTTTTATCTTTATCTTTATCTTTATCTTTTAGATTTTAAAATTTCAACTTTATCTTTAACTTTTATCTTGCAAAAAATCCTCATCTTTTACAACACTACATATATCTAGGATGCTAGCGCAGTAAGATTAATCCTGCTTAAAGCATTGCGTACAGAAATTTCGTCCAAAATTTTTATTACGGTTCTAAAGGCGCCAAAAAGTGATATGGTATAAGCAGAACGCGATTTTTCGGCCTTTTTCTTATTGGACTCTGTCCATTGAAATCGAAATCAGTCTTACGAATTCAATTCTTGGTGTCTTTCCTCGCTCATGTGTGCTCTGTTCAGCACGTGCAATTTTCGGTTCTGTCACTATGCACATAGTTGAAGCGCGGACGCAGCTTTGTACATTTCTGTCACTGAGGGTTATCGCCTATCATGAAGCTTATCACGGTTTTTTTAAAATTTTGGAATGTTTGATTAATCTGAGAATTACATTGATTCAAATTTGTATTACAATAATTGCTATTGATTTGTGCAATCAGGCAAGTAGCCCAAGTTTTTGCACGCTGTATGCTGTAACTAGCAAACAACGATGGTGGTCCGTAGGCACAGGTGGGCGTGCCATAGAAGGTAGAATTAGTGTTGTAAAAGATAAGGATTTTTTGCAAGATAGAAGGTAAAATTGAAATTTTGAAATCCAAAAGATAAATATTAAGAAAGAATAAGATAAAGCAACCGAAAAGATAAAGTGTAAATATAGTCGCCTGGACCTAGGAGAATGATGTACCTATGTGACATGCAATAAACGAGAGTGGGTGGTGCAAAGCAGCCAAAGGCATTAAGCACACATAGATGTAGGTTTGGGGGTTAACCCGTGGTATCTGACTGACACACGTACAACTATCACTGGCTGACAGCAAGTCACTTCTTTCTTTTCACAAGCATGAAAACCCTGCTCTGTACGCCTGTATACAAAGTATAGTCGCAACAGTTTTTAATTTCTTCAAACTTCTCTATTTTTCCTGTCTTAAACTTATAGTCAGTTTCATTTATTCGAGAGCTTGTTAGTAATATTTTTTAAGGGCTACAGTAAGCGAAACAAGACAAATTATTGTAATTCGGCAGATCGGCTTAGTGAGGGCGAGTGGCTGGAATTCTTCCATCTTTAATGCACTACTCCACCCATATAAATTGAATTTGGGCATTTAATCAGTGCTGGGACATACTGTAGTAAGTGCGCTAAATAAAAAGTTATCGGCTGGGATCGAACACGGGTTGCTTCGACGACAAGCAGACGTGTTACCACTGAGCTATACGAAAATTTACAGCGTTTCTTTACATCTGAGTCTACATCACACATGGGCGTGGAGGATTCTGGGGGGTCTGGACCCCCCAGAAACCAAAAGACCCCCCAGAAATCAAAAGACCCCCAGAAATCAATTTTTGAAAATTTTTTTCGTTTTTTTTTCGCAATTTTTTGATGCCAATGGATAGTGCTTGATGAGAAACGTCGAAAAATGGTGTTTTTATCGCCATATCACCATTTTTAGGGCCATTTTTTGACCTTCAAAAAATCTTGGACCCCCCAGAATTTTCTTGCTGCCCACGTATGGTCTACATATGTATCGTCTTAAAAGTGTCAACTTCATAGGATAAGCTGAATTGGCGATTTTTATCTGTAAGTTGACTGATCTGTTGGAAGAATATATTATGGGGATAAAGTTGGAATATATTATGGGGGTAAAGTGAAATCCTGATACGGAAACGATGGGTAAAATTTGGAAATGGAAACGATGGGTAAAAGCCGAAAGCGGAAACGACCAAAGCGCCGGAACCTGTCTCCAGCTTTTGCCCACTATTTCCGTTTCCGGATTTTACCCATCATTTCCGTTTCCGGGTTTAACCCAACCCTAAATTATGCCGCAAAAATGCAATTGAAAAACCCTTCCTTGCTTCGTAGCTACAGTGAGATATAGCGACCTACAGTACGTAAGAAAGGAGGGATTACTATAGCCTCCGAAAACATTTACTGAAAAATCTCTCGGATAAATGAAACAGACTATACGTGGGTGCTAGTATTAGTACTCCCGCTTGGATCGGTATCACTTTCGCTTACTTAGGTCGATATACAGGCATTAGTTTGGGCCGCACGCCGTAGGGTTAAAACAATCGTTTATTTTTTAGACATTTTTTTGACCTTTAAAAAATCCTGCGCCCCCCCCCTCAGAATTTCGGTGCTACCCACCTGTCCAAAGGCCAATTTTGATAAAAGGTAACATACGCATAAGGATGTGGGGCTTACACTCCACCCCCAGAAGCCGGTAAACCTCCAAATTCCGCGTGTTTACTATTGGTTGTGCACAGTGCGGACCCTCCAGACTTTGCTGGTGCCCATGCAAGCTTGCATGCACTAGTGCTGTAAAAGATATCTTACATTTATGTGTGCTTAATGCCCATCACCTCTTCGATCTCAGGTGTAAAAATTAGGGCATTCAGTTGGCTGCCTTACATCACCAATCTCGTTTATTGCACTTCACAAACATTATTCTCCTGGGTACAGGCGACCATATTTACATACGTACAGTTTATCTTCATCTTTTTGGTTCCTTTATCTTGCAAATTGTCTTTATCTTTTCTTAATTTTTCATCTTTATCTTCTAGATTTTAAAATTTTAACTTTATATTTTATCTTGCAAAAATTCTTATCTTTTACAACACTAGCATATACACCTACATAAGCAGGGCTGTAATTTCGAGTGATCTGAAAGTCTCTAGTGAACCGAAAGATTTAAATGTCCACTACGTTCTGAAAATTGTTAGAACTGATTTTTAGTGGCCTCCAATAGATCTAGTCGAGAAGCTGCAGTCGCCAGCACAAAAATTCTGGGGGTGTAAGATTTAACGAGGGTAAAAAAATGGTGGTATGGCGAAAAACACCATTTTTGAACGTTTCTCATCGAGCAGTATGCGTTGAAATTAAAAAATTGCGAAAACATTCTCAAAAATCGAATTCCGGGGAGGGGTGTTCGGCCTTCTGAGGGGTGCATACCCTCCAAACTTCCCCCAACCGCCCACGTGTGGTCGCCAGTAGATCATTTGACACTTTATAGACATGGCGAAATTACCGAATTACCTGTTTGGTGTACGTTTACCTATAAGATTTTATTTGAGATGCCAAAGTTGCAAACAATGAATAAGCAACAATGATTATCACGAACGAGCAAAAACCGCAAACGAGTTTCATCCAATCGGCCGGAAAAATATACCTAGCAAAAAATCATCCAAATGGCGAATCTGACCGCCCATAAAATTTAAGGTCTGCACCGTTCTATGAAACGAGGATACAAGCAGACGTCACGGATGTGATTGCGACCAGTGAGCCAAGTCAAAAATCTTTCCAATCCCAACCCGTAGCCACCGTGCGGGCACGTGCCGTATTTGCGCTGAAATAAATTATCTGCTCCACAACGGATCAGGCACGTTGCTGTGGAGAGATGGGGGGGGCTAGTCCATAGGTAGGCGGCACTAAAATTCTAAAGGGGGGAGTGCAAGATTTTTCAAAAGTTCAAAAATGGCCTCAAAAATGGTGGTATGGCGAAAAAACACAATTTTTCAACGTTTCTCATCGAGCATTATCCATTGACATCAAAAAATTTCGGGAAAAAATTTAAAAATTGAATTTGGGAGTGTTCGGCCATCTGGGAAGAGGGGGTGAATATCATACCTGGGCATGAGGGGTACATATGCACCACACCTGGGCGTGGTGGGCGTTGGGGGGTATGCACCCCCCAGAAACCAAAATACCCCCCCCAAATTCAATTTTTGAAAATTTTTTTCCGTTTCTTTCGCAATTTTTTTATGCCAATGGATAGTGTTTGATGAGAAACGTCGAAAAATGGCGTTTTTCGCCATACCACCATTTTTAAGACGATTTTTTGACCTTCAAAAATCTTGCACCCCCCCCAGAATTTTGTTGCTGCCCACGTATGGTATGCACCACCCAGAAGTTCAAATACATTCACCAAGATTTTTTTGTTTTTTTTTTCGCCATTTTCTAATGCCAATGAAAAGTGCTCAACGAGAAACGTTGAAAAATGGTGTTTTTTCGTCCTGACACCACATCTAGGGCCATTGTTTGACCTTTGAAAAAATCTTGCGCCCCCCAGAGCTTGGGTGCCGCCCACCTTTAATGCATACCTCTCAAACCCCACATGCCCACGTGTGGTGTCAACTCCTGGAAGTAATTTAAATTTTTACGAAAAAACTAAAAAAATATGTACCACTTAGTGTATGAATGCTATTCAAGCGTTTTTAACGATTTTCCTGATAAGAGTAAGGTGGTTTACCTGATCAGTATACCAGTAATACGGCTCTGGATTAATGTTTGTGCGACGAAAGCCGTCCATGAGTTCCTCGTAATCCACTGTCCTCATACTACCGCCGACGATTTCTCCGACATTTGGCATTAGAAGATCAACCTGAACGCAAGATGGGTGGAAAATGCCCGCAGCGTGTATCAGAAAATTTTAAAAACAAAAAATATCAACTACTTTTAAAAATTTAAAAGCAAGAAATAAAAGGACAAAAAATAAAATACGATCTTTCGATTTGAACTCACACACGCAAACTGTGGGGAGGGGGCATCCCCCTACCAAGACTTTTGAGAAACATACCCCCTCGGGCCATTTTGGACCAAAACTGATTGCTTGAACCATGAAAAAGCATCGAACGACGTCTAATAGTGTAATTTCAAAAAATTCTCATTTTAAGAGCATCCATTCATCCGGACACTTTTCTTCCATTATTTTGCACGGGGCCGTATTTAAAGGGGGCGGCCTCCACACCTGGGCGTGGAAAGGGGAGTTTAGGGGGTATGCACCCCTTTCCCGAGAAACCAAAATACCCCCATCCCCAGAAACTGAAACCCCCCCAGAATTCAATTTTTCAAATTTTTTCGTTTTTTCGCAATTTTTTCATGCCAATGGATATTGCTCGATGAGAACGTTGAAAATGGTGTGTTTTCGTCATACCACCATTTTTAACGCCATTTTTTGACCTTTGGAAAAATCTTGCACACCCCCCACCCAGAATTTTAGTGCTGCCCACGTATGGTCCGCCCCCTTAGTCTAATCCTGGATACGGGCCTGATTTTGTATATATGTGATGTTACAGGTCATTCCATTGCTCTTATTGTTATTGTTGTATCCCTCCCCAGACCTTTTGACCATGTGCATGTAATTTTGAAGTTTTATAGTTGAATTAATACGCAGGATGAATTTAAAGCGGATTAATATGAAACTGGCCCAACAAGTCGTGCATAGATGTAAGAGGAGGGACGAGGGATTCCCCATTCAACGTAGGGCGTCCTCTTCTCATCCCCAAAGCCAGAAAATTTTTGAGCCCTCCACAATTTTTTGGAAAAAAATAATTTTTTGATTATTTCTAGGTATTTTTGGTCGACTTTGGCCAAAATTCGGGGGTCATTTACCCCAACCCCTAAAATGGCCGGGAACCCCGCCCTAAATTTCGAGCCGTTACATGTATGCCAATATAGTTTAAGAAATAATGAATGGTTTTTATTATTATTATTATTGTTATTATTTTTATTATCTTATTTTTTATTTTTATTATTTTTTATAATTTTTTATTATCAGTTCTTATCCAGGATTTTATTTCAGTGGAATAACCCGAATTTTTAAAATGTCTTAAATGCGTTTTGAAGCAATTTCAAATAGTCAAACGGCATTTGCCCTGGTTTGCGTTTTTGTATCATTTCCGCAATTTGCGGCAATAAAATATTTATAATTACGTGATTAGGCAAAAGTTTTGACGTCTTTACTCTTTTAGACCGACTAACTCAAATTTTGTAGCCATTTTGAGAACAATACATTAAAATTTTCCCACGCTTTTATTCTTTTGAGCTCATTTCGCGACTTTCTAAAAATAAGCAAAATTTAAGGTGAAAAAGGAAAATTTAAAAAAATATTTAAGCACCGGAAAATTTAGACATTTTTATTCTTTTCACTACTTATCAGAGAAGAGGCCGTAAATTCTGCTCAAAAAAAGAAAACATATTAATATTGATAAATTTTCTGATTTGTCACTGTCGGAAAATCTATAAAATAACTAAACTCTATTAATAAAGCTCAAGAAACGCAATTTACACCACACAGACCACGTTACTGTACCATAGTATAGCATCCTAGAATTTGCATACGTGTTCGAAAATTACATAGAAAAACTATGGGGACCATTTTATACATGTATAAAGGGATCTAGTACGAAAAACATTGCTGTAAAGAATAATTCAGCATTTAAACAGAAATATTTCGATTATTTCAGGAAAATTGTTATTCCAACACTGTTTTTTTGTACGAGACGAAGATTTTGAGGCTCGTACAAAGATTTTCGGAGCCATATTTGCACAATGTTCAAAGATTTTTTGGGGGCAAAGTTATAGTAATTTTAAGGCTTTTTTGACTATTTTTTGGCAAAATTTCAGAAACATTTTCGGCGTTTTGCGCCGAAAATCATAATTACATTCTATTCAGCTCCAAGCGCGGGCATTAAACACTCCAAAATCTATCTTTAAGCATTTTAGTACAGATTTACGCATCTTTTACAGATATCTCCATTGCTTTATAAAGATTTTACGCAGAAAAAAAGAAGTATTAAACGACTTTGCACTTCTTCTGCCGTTTGAAGATAAAATTGACTTTTTTTATCTTGCGTTGCATTAAATTTATAAGCAAATTGGTGTCTATTATGAGATTCAGTCAGCATATTAAAATCGCTGTATTATGTCCGATTGTGTAACACAAGTTATTTTAGCTTTTCTGAGTCGAATTTCATGTGTAAATTCAACCCAAGACTCAAGAAAATTTCGCGACTTCGCGCTGAACTAATATAACCAGCTGAATTTAGGACAAAGTTACACTTTTTATGAAGCGTGCGGGTCACAGACACACCTGGGCGTGGGGCGTTGATGGGTATGCAACCCCAAGAAACCAAAACACTCCCCAGAATTCAATTTTTGAAATTTTTCTGTTCTTTCTCGCGGCTAATGGATAGTGCTCGATGAGAATTGTTGAAAAATTGTGTTTTTTGCCGTACCACCATTTTAAGGCCATTTTTTGACCTTTGAAAAATCTAGCATCCCCAGAATTTTAGTGCAGCCCACATATAATCACGGATAACAATCTAGCAGTATGTAAACATGTGTATATTTAATAATATATCTATATACTACATGTGCAAAAAATTTTTCGCTCGTATAAAGACTTTTCCGGAGATCTTTGTACATGTACAAAGGGCTCGTACAAAAAAACAGTGCCACCAGTTGTTATACGCGTGATTCGTGCTCTGTATCCACTGGCTTAAGTAAATTAATTCTATAGAAAGCATTGGAAAACTGCAAAAAATGTTACTCTTTTCCCAAACTTTACAGCTTAACACCGTATTTGCTTTATTCTATAATATACGGAACAACCTTGGGCATAAATGCATGCAGCGGGGTATGGAAGATCCCCCACCCGAAAGTTGTCGTTTTCAATCCCCAAAGCCAATGAAAAATTGAAATTTTGACCCACTCGATTTTTGGAAAAACTGCAATTTTTTGGAAAAATGCGATTTTTGGCCGTTTTTTTGTAGTTCTTTGACCATTTTTGGACAACAATTGGAGGTGATTCGACCCTCCCTTCTTCAAATTTGACAGAGATCCCCACTCAAAATTTTGAGCCGTTACACGTACGACCTTATGATAAAAGCATTAGATGCCGTATTAGAGAAATTAAAAAATTTTTATCAAACAAAATGGTTATTTATCGCAGGAAATCAATTAATTTGAACTAAAATATATTAGAACCATCAATCCCATAACAAAATCCATACAATTAATAATTGTTTTTCGGAAAATACGAATATGTCAAGTGCGCAATCGGCGTAAGAATTTTATTTTTAATGCAACGATTTGAAAACCCGAAATTAAGAAGTCATCATGGCGATGTTCTGCGCGGGAAAATCTTCAAAAATATCTTACCGACTCAGTTAATCTATTATCATCTGCGCAACGTTGCATATAGAACGCTTTTATCTCCGCCGGAAAACGGTTCAAGAAAATAGGCTGAAAGTATAAAAAGACTCCAAATTTGCAGGCATATATCTCTGGGGGGATTGGAGGGGGTTCGAACGGTCTCATCCTAGGAGGAGGATTCGGACGGTATTATCCTAGCATGTCTCCACCTTCGGAAAAACGTATGTCCGAAAAATGTTTTTTCGCGAAAGTTCATCGATCATAGTCATATTTGATACGCTGATGACGAATATGGTAGTTATTTTCCACAAAAACATGCAAATTTATGCAAATTTGAAATTGTGCGTGACCGGTTGCGGCCTGATTTGATCAGCTGATTACGAATATTAGGAACAACTAAGGATTGTTGTTACCGTTTGATTAGCCTTAGGCTTAGTTATGTGTCTTCACATCGGTGCCAGTGCATGGCTTAAGCCTGAAATAAGTGGGCTTAAAATTGCGTAGCAAGCGAAGCTAGCGGAGCAATCTCAAGCAATCTCAGAAACTTCCCTGCTACTTATTCAAATAAATTATATATCAAATGCCACAGATATACTGGTGTGACATGAAGTGACATAAGATTCACAAATAAAACGATTAATTCGCAACTCGCTAAATTTTGAAATTATCGGGTTGTCGGCCAAGTGGATAGCTTATCAATCTAAGAGCAAGAGGTCTCAGGCTCGATCCCTGCGAGTTACTTTGTTTCTTTCAACCGTCACATTGCAGGGGCAAAGAAAATGTATATCCTATGCCAAAAATTGGGAAAATTCAATACGGCAAATGTAAAAGACCGGTGATCGCAAGGTGGAGACATGCTAGGATAATACCGGTTCGGACGCCCCCATCCAAATTAAAAAAAATCGGACTTTTTAAAGGTTATTTTGTGCTATTTTTGGCTTTTTTGGGCTTATTCCCCCAAAATTTGTGTTGGTCCCCCAAAATAGGACGGCCAGCTACGTGCCTGCAAATTTGAAGTCAAACACATCATCGATACCAAAATTTTATGACTTCACAGGACCTGTTTCTATTCGCCACAATAATATTAAGCAGGCATCCGGTTAAAAAACTGACATTTTTTGAGAAGAGAATAGACAGCTTTCTTGTACGCCAAATTATGTTGAAAATGTCAGTTTCCTCGATTATCTAAAAAATTAGATCAGCCTCATTCATTTTAAAAATAAGCCCATTCTGACTCAGAAAATCCGAAGTTGATCTCGTATTTGATGGAAAATAGAACTAACAAGAGGATTATTAGCCGGATTTTAAAAAATTCAAAAATTTAAAATTTTACTTATAAAACTAAATTAAAAAATTGTAAAATTGCGAGTATCATTAAAAAACAAAAATTGCAATTACGTAATTAAGCTATTAATGATACACGTGTGTGTAACAGAGATCCGTCCTGCCCAAATTCGGCCCCCTGTTTGACTGAGATTTCTAAGCCCCTCATTTTTGGCAAAAACTTGCGTTTTAAGCTATTTTTAAATGCTTTTTTGCCATTTCTAATCACAAAATCGAAACTAATTCACCCCCACCCAAAATTTTAGCCGTAAAATGTCTGGCTAATTAAGTATTGATCAAATTACATTAAGCAAAATGCACGCAGGTACATATATACGTATTATAATAAGCCTCATACATGGGCACGCTCAGGTATTTCAGGGTCGAATGACGTCCCTGGAACCTGCAAAATTGGTCACATGGCCACAGATACAGAGCATAAAATCGATTATATGGTGGGGGTTCAAAATTGAACTTTTTTTGACCAAAATGACCTCAAAAACCGATATAAATGCTAAAATAGCGCTAAAACGACGTTATTCCACAGTTTCTGGTCAATTTCAAACACTTTTGAAAAAATCTTCAATTTTCATCAATTTTCGGCCTTGTTTTCGGCCTGATTTTGTCTAGGAAATTTTCAAAACTCTTGCGGGGCTGGTCCGGTTTCCCCTACGGGGTCGCTCAGCCGCCGGGGTCAAGTTACTTGACCTTGTATTGACCCCGTGCCCATGTATGATAAGCGTAATGCGAATTGCAGAACTAAATATTATTTCATCGCATATTTTAATAAATTTATAACGTTTTGCGTTTATTTTTATTTTTTCTTATTCGTGTTAATTCGTACTTCGTTAATCGTGTCGGTCATATGACGCTCCGGAGCTTCCGGAATATCCTAGAAGAAAATATTGAAAGAATACATAATATTTGAGCATTTTCATCAGAACAAGAACGACTCACTTCGCCAAATTCGAATAATTTACCCGTCTCCTCGTTGATTACATTCCTCTGACGCAGCCATTCGATGGCCTCGGCGTAAGTCATGCGCCGGAATGGCCTTTTCGGAATAACAAAATTCTAAATTACGAATTTCAAACAATTAGCAAACAAAATTAATTTATTGAACGTAGTGATCGACCGGAGATCCGGCTCCGGCCTCCGGGAGATCCGGCTCCGGCCTCCGGCAAATCCGGCCATTTTTTCCAGTCCGGTGCTCCGGCCGGAGGACATCCGAAAAATCGGCCGGACGCCGGAGAATTTTTTTCGTGAACTTACTAATTGTTGATATTATGCTTATTAAATTTAGTCAGAGCAAAATACGATAGCAGAAAAAGGAAATATCACCAAATGAAGTGTCTATCACCACCACAATCGTAAAATATTCATTTTCATGAGGACAGAAAATTACTCTATTGATCGATTCATGCAATCGCTGTGAAACAACAAGATTGCCGAGTAATTTTGAATAAAATTTTGTTGAATGTAGTCTATTTTACATAACTAACTAGCTAGTATACAGTTGAGATGCATGTGCACTATGGTCTAGGTCTTGGTCACAAAGATGTCCTACCTATCCACACGTGTGAAATAATATTTCTCCGGCTCCGGCTCCGGCCGGAGCAACATGGTCCAATCCGGCTCCGGCCGGATCTCCGGCTCCGGCCATTTTGGCCGTTCCGGTCGATCACTCATTGAACGATATATATTCAATAAATTAAATAATGATTCGTAAGAATAATGATAAATTATGTACGAAATTAGTTAAGATTAATTTATACTGCGGCGACATAAGTGCACAAAGGAGGTGAGGGGGTACTACCCCCGCTGAATGGTCAGTCAGACGGATACCGTCCAGCGATATTTAGATGACGAAACGTTTTTTCGCATCATTTTTGTAGTCAAAAGCGGTAAAAATGTCGAAAATTTCCTGGAGCTTCGCGCCGTTTTAGTACTTTCATTCAATTTTTTACCGAAAAAGCGCCTAAGATTGATCAATTTCTGTATTTTTTCAGTGTTAAAAAGTGATATAATGCGGTTAAAATGGACTAAAAATGTTTTGAAAATGCGAAATTACCACTAAAGGACGGTTTATCGGCTATTTTGACCATTTTTGTCGTTTAAACAAAAAAATTCGTAAACGTTAAATTTACTGTTTTGGATTTCTGAGATTTCTACCCCCGGCCTATGCCGACCCTGACCTTGTACACCTACATATGTGCAACGACTAAACGAAAAGCTAGTGCAAATTTAAAAATAACACGATCTTAAAGCGATAGTATAATTCTCTTACATGAATTTCGAACACTTAACAATCATCGAACTTTGTTAAAGATTGATAAGTTTTTGGGTTATAATGAAATTTTTTGAAAAATTTCGAATTTTATGATCTTAATGGATATAGCGTGTCAAAAACGTCGAAAAATGCAGTTTTTGCGAGCTTTCCCGATGAGTTTTTCGAGATACGGATCAATTTATGTTGGGTCCGCCCCTCCTTGGCCGGGCTCGTATTTACACATACATACATATGCATGTAAATACTAAGACACCGTCATATTTTAGCACAATAATCATAAAATTACGTTAAATTTCAAAATTCAAGAAATTTCAAATTTGCGACCATTTGCAAAGATAACTGCGTTTTTTATTCATAAATTATGTAAAGTTTTTACCGTTCTTAAGTCGAATTTCTTTCTATAACTTAAAAAAATTGACTCACCGGATTGACTTCTTTAATGAGGTAAGCGAATGGCGATTTCATAACTCGCTCTATCACGTCGCAAACTAAATATTCAAGACGCGACATAAGCTCGTCGAATGTTATGAACGGGCATTCGGCTTCAATGTGCGTATATCTGAAAATTGATGAGGTTTCTAAATTTTCTTTACGCGATTCAGCGGGAATTTACACTTTTAAAACAGTGTAAAGTGGCTGATTTTTTCGCTTTACACAAATGCCTCTTGCAAATCAGCACACAGTATATAATTTGAGGCAAGCATGCGAAATGGAGTAAAGTCACACTCATAGGTGGCTGGGCGGCACCAGAGTTCTGGGGGTGGGGGTGCAAGATTTTTTCAAAGGCCAAAAAATGGCCTTAAAACTAGTGGTATGGCGAAAAACACCATTTTTCAACGTACCTCATCGAGCACTATCCATTGGCATCAAAAAAATTGCGAGAGAAAAATTTCAAAATTCTGGGGATATTTTGGTTGCTGAGGGCGCATCACACCCCGAACCCCCACGCCCAGGTATGGTCACACTACACTACGCAAGTTGAGATCAAGTTAAGTCCTGTATAAGCAAGCAATATTGCTCCGTCTTTAGTGAGAAACGGAAACTTACATACAAACAATTCATGTACGCAGGGCTCGTATGTGGGGGGCGGCCGCCGCCCCTTCCCCTTGGCCAAAAAAAATTTTGAAAGGTATGTATGATAATGTACGGTAAGATGGAAAAGTTGCACGTCTTTGAGTTGCAATCTTCCGATTTTCATCGCTTCGCGCCAGATGTAAAATATTTTCCATGATTTTGGCTCAAGCGCGACCAAAAACGATCCTTTATGCGTAAAAAAATTATTTTCTTATAAAAGTTCGAATTTTATAATCTTATTGACTAGAGCATGTCGAAAAACCAGTGATCGTACGGGGACCCCGACCCCGACCCCGAAAAACCCCGGCCTAAACCCCGACCCCGACCCCCGACCGGGGGCATGATTTTTCGAGTCGGGGTTGAACCTTTTTTCGGGGTGAAATATAGCATTTTATTTGTTGGTACATAGAAGAATTGTATAAATAGCAAATAAATTCGGAACAAGGGCGATTCATTCACCAGCAAAATTAACATGTTAAACTCGACACTCGCGATATTTCATAAAAAGTACGCCTGGTCGCCATGTTGTTAAGACGTACATACATGTTCGCATATTTTCCATTATGAAGTGCGCCGAAATTACTGCGTAATCACAGGCGTAGCCGGGGGAATGGAGGCACATGCCCCCGGAATTTTTCAGAAATTATGTTGATTTTTCTGGCGCAATGTGTCCAGAACATTGAGTTTAAAAAGGCACAAACGTCAAAATTTTCCGGCGCTTCGCGCCGAGTCATTATTATTTATTGTTATACAGATCCAATGAATTAAAAAGCTTGAATCTGTTAAAATAATCTAGCACTTCGCAGCACTTTAGTGATTTAATGCACTATTAGTTCATTGAATGAAACTGCACATGCTTGTTGAACATAATAGTAAAAGTTCGAAAATGTTTGCGTACCAATTTATCTATTCTCTGCTTTGTTTATCTTTCTTTACAAGGACACATAATTCTATTTTAAATGAAAAGAAAGGCCACATTTTCTTGTGTTTTTGCGCATTTTCTGTTTTCTGAACTAGTTAATAAGAAGGCCACAAATGGGCCTGAAAATGGTAAGAACGAAATTCTCATTGATACATCTTTCAATGACTTATTGGTTGCGACCCGTTGCTGCGCTACATACTTAGCAGAGGTCGAAAAACGCATTTCAGCTCAGAAGTTTTGTGCAGTGTAGGTGTTCATCAATTTTAAGTTTTTTTGGACTTAATTCAGAACCGAGATTTTGCCAATTTGCGAAAATTTTAACTTTACTAATTTAAAATTAGAGTGCTTTTTTACAAAATTTTCGGGGGTTCTGCTCTGGACCTCGCTGGTGGCGCTTGAGCGCGCCACCCCAGACCCCCAGCCGTACAATCTCGTTCTACATGTTGAAAGAGATTTTTAGGAGGACAGAAAAGGTAAAAGGATTAGGAATTTTTAAAAATTTTCGGCGCTTCGCGCCGCAATTAGTTTATCTGTTCTGTATAATTTAAGCGGTATAAATTGAGTTTAAAGAGTAAAAACGGCAAAATTTTCCTGCGCTTAGCACCGCCGATTATTGTCTTAGGGCGGTAAAATATGACTGAATTTCTTAATGCTTTGCGCCACTTATGATTTCCGAACTGTTTGTCAATAAAAAGGTGTAAATTCTACATGAAAACGGTAAAAATTTCGAAAATTTTCGGCGCTTCGCGCCATTGGCCCCTCTACAATCAGTGCGCCATAGAAAACCGTTAAGAAAAAGCTGCGGAAGAATACGAAAAAGCGAGAGCGATTAGTGATTAAAATTGAAAGTAATGCTAAATTGCTAAAACCATGTTTGAACTTGGAATGAAAATAAAATGTTGAACATAACCAGCTTTATTAGTATGCTCTACAAACAAGTGAAGGTATCGTTTTTATCCTTTTCAAATTGGTATGTAATCATGCAATGCTAATTGTTAATCTTCAACCCCGACCCCGACCCCCGAAAACCGGGGTTTTTCATCCCCGACCCCGATCGGGGGTGAAAAATCTGACCCCGTCACCGAATCCCTGCGAAAAAACGTTAATAAAAGCGGTTTTTGCGAACTATACCGACGAATTTTCTGAGATTTAGACCAATTTACGTTGCGTCCGCCCACGCCCCCCTTGAGCCGAATCCTGGATATGGGCCAGCACCAGTGTTTCTTGTACAAGGTCCGCTTGTACATGTACAAAGATGGTCCCTAAAAGTCTTTGTACATTTTGCACACACAAATTTTCGGGTACTATAATATGGTACAGTGGCGATTTTAGCGTGGCAAAAAACAGAGTTGTTCGACCTTAAGTAGTGTATTTAAGCTAATTTCTGGGTTTCCGAGGGCAAAAATCACTAATAATCGTCTCGTAACGGCGCTAAACGCCGAAAAATTTGACATTTTCCTTTCGAAATGCAATTTCTGCCATTATAAAGGTATATAGAACACACAATTACTCATTTCGCGCGAAGCGCCGAAAATTTTTGCGAATTTTATACCTTTTTTGCAATTTTAGTCTTCCCAAAAAGTCTTTGTACATGTACAAAGACGGTCCCAAAAGTCTTTGTACACCGGGAAAAATCTTTGCCGAATACAAAAAATCGTGGTCTGCATGCACGAATGTACGCAAATGTACCCAATCGAAAGTTCTGATAGGGGGAACCGAGCTTCTATGAAGGGGGGAGTATTGGAAGTATTTGATGTCAAATCTTCAGATATAATTCGTTGAATTTTATTATGTATTCTTTATTTATGCTTAAATTTGCATGCAAGCAATAACATAACGACGATAGAATGATCCACAACATGAAATATGCACAAAATAATGGAAGAAAATTGTCTGTATGGATGAACTGAACAGTCTACTGCCCGAAGAATAAAAATGTGCTTGAAATTATAACGTCAGACGTCATTTGGCGCTTTTCCATAGTTTGAGCGAGGCTTTGATCCGAAATGGCCTGAGGGGGGCTTTGTTTCTCAAAAGTCCTGGAAGGGAGTTCCCCCATCAGGCACATAAGGGGGGGGGTTCGGACCCCCCAAAATTAAAAAAAAATCGGAAAATAGGACTTTTAAATGCTATTTTGTGCTATTTTTGGCTTTTCGGAGCTAAGTCCCCCCAAAATTGGTGTTGGTCCCCCCAAAATAGGACGGCCAGCTACGTGTCTGCCCTCCATACCCCCAGTGTGCATGTGTGTGAACGTATACGAAATAGCAGTTCACGAGATAATGGCAAACGCTATAAAAAGAACCACATAAGTCAACCGAGCGCGAGTGGAAATTCGATTCTATATTACAAAACGTTCTAACTTTTTAAACGAAACATATTTTTAATATTTATTTAATTTTTACGAATCAAAGTACATCATTATTTTTTATTTTCTAATTTTTTATCGAAATTTCTCTTCACTGTTATAACGTATAGCTTAATACAAAAATTTGGCAAACCGTGAGATAAGATTAAATTGAAGGTCATTAACTTTTTTGGTTTTTCCGCGGTTGAAGATATGCAAATGTATACTATAGCGTATATGCGCATATGTAAACATTTAGAGTAAAAAAAGAAATCTTAGAAATACAGGAAAAGATGCAAAAAAATTAAAAGTAAGAAAAATGAAAATCTGTAGCTCACACTAACGTGGGCGTGGAGGGGAGTTGAGAGGAGTATGCACCCTACAGAAACCAAAATACCCCCAGAATTAGATTTTTGTAATTTTTCTTGTTTTTTCGCAATCTTTTTATGCCAATGGATAGTGCTCGATGAGAAACGTTGCAAAATAGTGTTTTTTCGCCATACCACCATTTTTAGGGCCATTTTTTGACCTTTGAAAAATCTTGCAACCCCCAGAATTTGGTGCTGCCAACCTATGCACCACTGAATTAAATCACTCAATGAGTTCTAATAAAAAATTTAATTAATAATCGGTCGCGCTTACTCGGCTAAATGTCTCCTAGTTCTACTCCTTTCCGCCCTATACGACATTGCAATGCAAAATGCGTCTCCTAAACTCGGAATGACCGATTCCAAATATAATTGACTGGACTGCGTCAGATAAGCCTGAAAATCGCGATTTGGCCTTCAAATGCAAGATTGTATAAGAAAACAGAATAAAAAAGACATAACAATTTAACGTAATTTTCACACACGGGACACGGGCACACCTGGACATGGAGGGGGTGGGGGTATGCACCCCGAGAAACCAAAATACCCCCCAGAAAGCAAAATACCCCCACCCCCAGAATTCAATTATTGAAATTGTTTTTTTCGCTAATTTTTTGATGCCAATAGATAGTGCTCGATGAGAAACGTTGAAATATGGCGCTTTTGTCGCCAAACCACCATTTTTAAGGCCATTTTTGACCTTTCAAAAATCTTGCACCCCCAGAATTTTGGTGCCGTCCACCTATGGACACGGGCATGGAATTAGCCAACAAATTATCAGGGGGACGGAAGATCCCCTTATTCAAAGTTGGTCGTTCCCCTATCCCCCCAAGTGAAAAAAATTTTGACCCCGTCAAATTTTTGGATAAAGTAGCGATTTTTGACTTTTGGCCAAAAATTGGAGGTCATCAGCCCCAAAATATGGTCAGGACCCCTACCGAAATTTTGAGCCGTTAATGTATGGTATTACCCGTACCTAAGTGTTTGGAATATCAGGAACTGTCAGGCGATTTTGAGAAAACGAAAGGTGCTGCGAGACAATATTCAGCTTACTGCTGAAAAAAAGGTCGAAAGTTCTACCTGAAAACGGGAAAATACCGAAATTTTCAGGCGCTTCGAGCTATGCTAACAAATTTGTCGTATTTTTAACGCGATAAACTTATAGATCGGCTAAATTTCACTATAAAATCAAGAAACTCAGTTTACAGCATATAACGTGCTACTGTTTATAATTTACGTGACCTGATTGTGCACTGACTTTTCGGGACCTTCTTTGTATATACACTATAGCTTGACCTTTTTATAGCTCATTGTTGTTTGCAGAGCCCAGCTGACACGGACAAATTTCACTTTGTACAAAGAGACCTTACTGACCATAATTTACAGTATTACCATTTCTGGATTTCACCCCCCTCTGGTCACCCACTACACTTGCCCCGGGCACGTAGCTGGCCGTCCTATTTTGGGGGGACCAACACCAATTTTTGGGGGGGGGGGGGGGCTGAAGCTCAAAAAAAGCCAAAAATAGCACAAAACAACGTTAAAAAAGTCCAATTTTTTCTGACTTTCTGAATTTTGTGGGTTCGACCCACACCCCCCACCTTTCCCCCAGAGTACGTGCCTGCCTTGCCCATGTATGAGAATTTTGAAATGAGACACAGCGCGCAGTTCTTGTTCCTAAATCTTGTGCAAACAAAAATGTATTAAAATCAATGATTTGTTGAAAATTTTTGTCAAAATGCTGACTTTTGATAATTTAATATTAAAATGAGAACTCATTCCGAAAAATTTCAGGAAATTTTTAAAAAAAACAAAATTTGATTTAAGTCAGCACGGCAGCAGATATGTAAAGCCTGGGAATTCTGTGGAGGGAAGATATTCAAAAGTGGCGTTTTAAAGCCCAAAAATAGCGGATACGCACGTCAAAAACATCGTTTTTTGTGTTTCTGATGATCATCTTTTTTTAGAGCATAAAAATATTTTTAAAAATACGAACAAAATCAAAGAGTCGAACAAATTGAACAATATATAGGCCAAAAAATGAGTGTATGGCGCGAAGCGCCGAAAATTTGCCACTATCAAGCAAATAAATATCTAAAACGCTTAAAAAGGACTTTTTTCTACGAATTTCGGGAAAATTTTAATAACTTCTGGAAAATCGCCAATTCGGGGAGGTGGTGAATTTCCTGGAGGTGGGGGAAATTTGGGGGGGGGTGAAACACCCTCAGGATCATGTGCGCACGGCAGCAAAGTTTAATTATAAGCCAATCGAGATCAGCAATCCGATCTTGCGTATAAAACTGTAAAAATCATGAAAATAAGATGAAGATAGGATCAGAAACGTCCAGAACAATAATTTTAACCCGCCAATTTTTTTTGCAGAAATTTTAAATTTTAAGCCAGCAGGAAGATTATCTAACCCTCCACCCGATAAAGATACGACTGGTTCACCTCGATTCATCATTTTAATCCGTTATATGCATGCGAGATAAGAAAAAGAAAGAAAAAATAAAGAAAAAATGATACAAATGCAAAGATGTACAGCATTTAAGCATGGATTTTTGCGAAATAAAAAGTAGGATTTCAGGACTCTCTTGGCCAAAATAATCGAATTTGAATAAAGTTGATCCGCCTTCCACTTGCGTTTGCACCATAGTGGGCGGAGTAACTTCGAAATATCCATTGGCGAAATAGTGATCGCGAAAAGCTTGCGTCAAAACCGATCGAATTTTCAATATTTTTGACGCCTGCGTTTGAACTTTTTATTTTTAGTTTGCATCGGTAATGAATAAAATAAATTGGAATAGAAAAAAACTTCACAATAAATATGTATATAGCCCTTTTTGTCCTTGTTTATTTAAATTAAGATCTCAATTAATTAAATTTAATTATTTATCACTGCATGTAGCAGTGTTTTTGTATTCGGCTAAGATTTTTTCCCGATGTACAGAGACTTTTCAGGACCGTCTTTGTACATGTTGTCACGTAAAAACACTTTACGCTTCTCAAGCAGTGATCTATTGAAATCTGATGCGCACGTTAGAACAACGAGAATTCAACGCATATATTGAAGGGACATAACAACTGGAGAGAACCGGTCCGAGCTCAGCACGTGAAAACTGCTAAGTGAGGAGTCAACGCTGATAAAGAAGCTATTGGGCTCGCCCAACTAGCATCGGTTTTTATATGCATATATGCGCGCTAATATATTCGCTGCAAGGCTCGCATAAGACAGCTCAGTCCGAGCTGGTGACTATACAACGAACACATGGTCTGTACCCGTAAGTGGGTTAAGTGTATATTGATCTAAAAGTATAGTACCTATTATTATATTACGGGGCTCGACAGACGTTAATACGCGGAGTGACCCATTAGGAATACCTACGTATATTATTATATATCCGATTACTTAGGTCAAAAGGCACCTTAAAATTTCCCAAGTTAGATACTATAATGAATATGTCGTAGTTATTATATATTGACCACTACCGGGCGTGACAATGTACAAAGATTTTTGGGAAGACAACAAGTGTAAATAAGTGTAAAATTCCGGAAAATTTTCGGCGCTTCACGCCGAAATGAGTAATTGTTTGTCCTATATATCTTTGAAATGGCAGAATTTGCATTTAGGATGTGAAAAT
>JAVLUZ010000275.1:1635774-1710962 GCA_036768485.1 Mermis nigrescens
TTCCGACTGAATTTGGAAGGTAAAAACAATGTTTAGTCTTATCTTCAAATTATTTTTGGAAAATCTCTTATCTTTTACTTCAACCCAAAATTAGATAAAATCTTATTTAATCTTTTATGATGACTGTCCGTGTTGAGAGCTCGCTGTTGTTGAATTCAAAATTTAACTCCCGAAAACAATTGAGGAGCCCATGCCCATGTCGAATCAGTACACCAGTCGGGCCCAGTAATTACATTATGTTATACAGTTTTTCTTTTTCAGCAAGATAAATTCCTATTAAAAAGATACAGACGGTCTGAAATTTCTCTGAATAATAAAGTTAGAGGTAAAGGTAAAATACAGAAATTGTCGAGATAGAGATAAAGAAATCTTTTACAACACTATGTACATTGCGCGCACATATGACGTATGTGTAAATACTTTGTCCGTTCTTGTGTCTACTGAATCAACACAGATACGGAAATGGCCAGTATTTGCCTTCTGACTTACTTAGGTACCTACACTCACACCTGGGCGTTAGGGGGATTTGGGGGGTATGCACCCCCCAGAAACCAAAATACCACACCCCACAGAAATCGAAATAACCTCCCCAGAATTCAATTTTTGAGTAATTTTTTTTTTCGTTTTTTTTCGCTATTTTTTGATGCCAATGGATAGTGCTTGATGAGAAACATCGAAAAATGGTGTTTTATCGCCATGTCCACCATTTTTAAGGCCATTTTTTTACCTTCAAAAAAGTCTTGCACCCCCCCCCCAGAATTTTCTTGCTGCCTACGTATGCCTACACTGCTCTCATGCGCTGGCCAGGTTCTGTAAGTGCGAAGTGCAATTCTAAACCCTTCGGCCCTTGTAGACCTACGGCTCCGACTCCCCGGTCTCTAATATTGCTTGACCGCTTCCCGTCGGGAATCTCAGCAGCTACGCCCTAAATCCTAGCTCTGAGAACCTATCTAATCCCGGTATGCTCGCAAGGTCAGTTGACCTATCTCAACCCATGACTCCAGTTGATACATTAATTTCTTTTCTAGGGTTAGGCTGGCTTGAAATGTTTTTGGTTCCTGTAATTAGTGTAGCACTCTGAATTTCGAATACAACAACAGCGAGCTCTCTACTGGGCAGTCATCATAAAATATTAAATATGATTTTATCTTTTTTTGGGTTGAGAGAAAGATAAGAGAATTTCCGCAAAACAAACAGGAGATAAGATCATAAATTATTTACCTTTCCAATTCAATCGAAAGTAAATACAAAATTTAACATCGCAGTCGCCCGACTAACCTCAATCATAGGTAGCGCGATAGCGCTACCTATAATATACTTTGGCCATCCTTTTTTCTTATATGTTTTTCACAGCGAGTGCGAAATTTGTGTCCCCCCTCACAGCTATAACGGCACACATCTGAGAGGTGCGGTTTTTTTAAAAGGTAGATAATAAAAAAACTTAGTGCCCCCATTTTTTTTCTTGTTTACACTCAATACCGAGCGCGTCGTGAGTGTGTAAAGTTTACACCAAAAATTCAAATAATTTGCGGAGGGCCAATTTTTTTAAAAAATGTTTTCCCTAATTAGTAGGTTACGAATCTGGTCTTAAAATTTCTTTACACTCATTGGTTGTTGCACAGGAGTGTAAATTAGACGGTTTTTTTACAGTTTTCATGTGGCCAAGCATATCTAACTCAGTTTTACATTCTATGCAGTCTGATTGGTTTCAAAATGTAGACGGTTAAAAAATCTAGGGGAGACTTTTTTTAATTTTTTTTAAAAGTAATATTCTCGAATTTAGAGGCGGTTTATTGTAAAGAGTCTGGGACAAAAAAATTCTTTCCCTGTCATATTCTCCACTTGGTAGACAAAACGTGGTAACTACCCTTAAAATGTGCCTCGTCTTAAGCGCTACACGTCAAAATTTATTTTGTTTCTTTACAATCAATATTGCGTTATTAGTGCAAGTGTAAACTTTACACTGAAAAAATTTTTTCCGCCCATAGCGTCGTGGGTGATGAATTTTTTTAGAAAATGTTTTCCCTAATTAGTAGGTTACGAATCTGGTCTTAAAATTTCTTTACACTCATTGGTTGTTGCACAGGAGTGTAAATTAGACGGTTTTTTACTGTTTTCATGTGCAAGAGCATATCTAACTCAGTTTTACATTCTATGCAGTCTGATTGGTTTCAAAAGGTAGACGGTTATAAAATCTAGGAGAAACTTTTTTTATTTTTTCTTAAAAAGTAATATTTTCGAATTTAGAGGCGGTTTATTGTAAAGAGTCTGAGACAAAAAATATTTTTTCCCTGCCATATTCTCCACATAGTAGAAAGAGCGTGGTAACTTCCTTTAAAATCTGCCTCGTCTTAAGCGCTACACGTCAAAATTTATTTTGTCTCTTTACAATCAATATTGCGTTATTAGTGCAGGTGTAAACTTTACACTGAAAAAATTTTTTCCGCACAGAGCGTCGTGGATGATGAATTTTTTTAAAATGTTCTCTGTGAGGTCAGAATAACGAATCTGACCTTCAAAGTTTTCTACAATCAATACACAGTACCAGGGGTTTAAACTTTACACTCTAGTGGATGAGTAAAAAAACAGATTTTGTCCAAGATTTCTCTGCCAACTTTTTCGGTTATGAGTTAAGATAATTTAAATAGATAAAAATAAAGTAACTTTTAAGGGCTACATGTCGAAGCAAACCGCGTTTAAAAAACGTAATATTGAGTTGTTTATGGGGGTGTAAAGTTCGAAATCTGAGGTGTAAAATGGGCGAAAAAAACAGGTTTTTTCGTATTTAATTGGTAAATCATATCAAATATTTTGCGGAACATAAGTTTGGCACATACAAACGTACTACAATCAAAGGGCTACAAACTGGCCCAAACTGAATTCATTCACACTCAATGGAGCGTTCGGTTCAGATTTTTAAAGTTTACAATGTGGTGGACAGTTAAAAATACGTGTTTGTCCATATTTTTGTTCGCCACCCCTTAAAAAGTACTTTATTTTTATCCTATTCGACCTCTCCCGACTTCTTCACTTCATATTTTTGTTCGCCACCCCTTAGAAAGTACTTTATTTTTATCCTATTCGACCTCTCCCGACTTCTGAACAGAGAAAGTGGAGTGTAAATAAATTCGGTTTGGGCCAGTTTGTAGCCCTTTGATTGTAGTACGTTTG
Source organism: Mermis nigrescens (assembly GCA_036768485.1). Classification (NCBI taxonomy): domain Eukaryota; kingdom Metazoa; phylum Nematoda; class Enoplea; order Mermithida; family Mermithidae; genus Mermis; species Mermis nigrescens. The sequence goes on from JAVLUZ010000275.1 coordinate 1,638,946, forward strand.
TATGTGCCAAACTCATGTTTGTAAACTTTACACTGAAAAATTTTTTGGGAAAAAATCGGTTTGGGTTTTTTTTTGAAACAGATGAAAAAAACCGATTGATTGCCCCAGATGTACATTCTTGTGCTCAATTTCCATACGCACGTACATGACCGTTAAGCGCAACGCTTAAGCGAGTCGCCCGGGACCACCTTCCCCTAAAAATTATCATATTTTTCATTCCTTTCCCACACATATTTTCAATCAAAATCCGGGATAGGAAAATGGGCACTCGGGCTTAATGCGACTTGAGTACGAATTGGTATGTGTGTTATCATATCTTACGTGTGTTAAAAGATCATATGTGTGTGTCTCATATTTGTGCCTGTATCGTTTGTACATACCTTTACCGTAAGCTTTTGCCCATAGGCCTATTGTCGTATTCATAGATCCTTTTCATATCTCTTGGTTCGTGTTGTTACGCCTCTTTTTCCGCGTCAGTTAAAACTGCGTGCGAGCGCAGTTTTGACGGCACTTTAAGATTTTACATTTTACAATTAGTTTTTGAGCTTGAGAGCCTCTCCGCCAGCTTCCGCGCTGAGCGTATCTTTTTTTCTTTTCGTCGCCGTACGTGAGCAGACTCCGTACGTGCCTTTTTATCTGCTTGGCTGCAGAACTCGTCTGTTAGTTTTCCTGCGTAGTGTGCACGCTTCTTTTCGCCGTACGCTTTGTTTTTAATCATTCGTGTTTGTGCCAATTGGCATCAGTTGTTGTATGCCTTTGGCAGGGCTTTGTGCCCTTGTTTAATTACATTGTTTGATTTTACCCGATTAGCGTAACACGACGGTCAGCAGCATGTATCCTCCATGCTGTCGCTTTTTAATTGCTTCATAATTTTTCTGTCCAAAAAATATTGTAAAAATTAATTATTTAATTAATGATGCTGGGCTCGGTTGAATTTCCGTGCTGTTGAATTCTGTCCTTGTGCTACTCTATACTTAGGAACCCTTAATATTTTCAAGCACCGGAATTCGGTCCAAAACAAGTAAAATAATAATCTTTTTGAGCCCTCAATTAGGTTTCCGGGGAACTTACTTTAATTAGGTACTTAATCTCAAAGGGGTTAAATAAGTAAGTTTCACTAGGTGCGTGCGTAGAGGGACGGGCTACCTTGAATAGGCCGGGCCGCTTACCCCCGAATCGCCGGCTGGTGATCGACCTCCTAAAAAGGGCGAGAACCCCCGTGTGAGCGCATTAGCTTGAGATTCGGGTTAAGTAAGCGAAGTGAACGTAGCTTGAGTCTACGTTAACACATCTGATATTTATTTGTCCTTGGGCCATTGTGGAGACTTAATTTTTTCATAAATGTTGATCGTAATATCAGAATTACGAATCCGACTGAAATTTTCTTTAAACTCTGTGGTTGTGTAAAGTTTACACTGCCTATTAACTCAACTCTTGTTCTAGAGCCTTGCGGAAGCTTAATTTTTTTCAAAATCTTCTACGTAAAATCAGAATTGAGAATCTGACTATTAGTTTTCTCTACACCTAGTAGTTGTGTGAAGTTTGCACTAATCATTTGTTGTTAAAATGTAGTTTATACTACAAATTTATTTTACTTCCAAATCTGAGCGTTAGTGTTCCTTACACTTGATATTTTCGTAAAGTTAATGCTGAAAAACTTTGATCTGTTAAAATAATGTAAGGTTGTCTTGTTTGAAAAGGATAATGCTGATGTTAAGAACATTATTGTTTTCCGTGTCCTTGGACTGCTGTCGTTATAATCGCATGTTACTGTATGTGTTTACTGACTGATGCACTTAAATCATACTAATTAAAAGTGGGGTACTAGCAAAGAAAAATGCTCCGATGGAACAAAAAAGATGAATATACTTGGAATTGTGGATTATTAAGGATGTAAAAGGAGGGGACTAGGAAAAATCTACCTAAAGTCGCAAAATCTGCTAAAAATCAGACTTTCTCTAAGCAACGCAAAAAATCGATGTATATTCTGCGGCCAACAGATTAAAATAAATATTTAACCATAAAAATGATTGAAAAAGCAGCACGTTAGCTATGCAGTAGCTATGGGAAATGATATTGAGTAAACTAACAGTCTTCTAAGCCAATTGAATGAAATAGCAAACATCGAAGACAATTGGAGACATGGTTGGTTTAAAACAGTAGGAAACGCGTAAGTTGACTTGAAACAGACTAAATGTAGATACACTAGCATGCCCGAAACGATTGTGTGCACTAATCAATCGGCCCCTGCTTTGCTTGCTATAATGCTCATAACAAAATAAAACAACTTTAAATACAATACCTCTTAGTTTTCTATAAATCAGGTGCCAGCAATTTAAAAAAGTAACCTTGATAGATTTCGTACACTCTTATCTGAAACTTCGAACATTATTTAAAAAAGACACTTTTTTAGAGGCCGCAGAATATACATCGATTTTTTGCGTTGCTTAGAGAAAGTCTGATTTTTAGCAGATTTTGCGACTTTAGGTAGATTTTTCCTAGTCCCCTCCTTTTACATCCTTAATAATCCACAATTCCAAGTATATTCATCTTTTTTGTTCCATCGGAGCATTTTTCTTTGCTAGTATAAATTATCTCTGCTGGCGGTCATTTTTCCGCTATTTATTAACACGAATGTACAACGCAAGTACGGCTACAAGCCGGCACACAACAAATAAAATGAAAGATGCGCTACTCAGAATAAACGCCACTCCGTCAGAACTCAGACTGACTATATCCTACTAGGATAGCTACAGTAATACGAAGTCATCGTAAACAAATTAACAATGATTTTCGAAATTACTTTTTACCGAGTTATAAGATAGGGAGATAATTACACCAGTAATTTCAAATAAGTAAATTACTGATGTTAGCATATACGTAACTCTGCTTTACCGGACAAGTACCTAATAGAAATTTGAATTGAAAAAATAAGGGTAAATTTAGAACTGACGGCATAACCTTTGAGCCAGCACATCACAAGGATGGCTACTCGAATAGATTTGAAAAATCCAATACAGTATGACGTTGTCATTGGCTGCCCTACCACGAACTTAATGATACAATGTTCAAATGAAGTTCCTGCATCGTGTAACTATCCTAGTCGCATACATGTATGTAAACCAAGCTTCGGTTTTTCTTCTGCATCACACATGTCATGTTCATTATCGCAAATGAGTCATGTGGTCATCTGTTCGGCCGAGCCATGCTAATCCTTTCCAACCTGATAATCAGATTCACACAGCCAAATTAGCACGAGTGAGAAATCCCTAAAATGAAGTTTATAGTATATTGAAGAATTTTTAGCAGAATGTCGTTTTGAGGTGCTTGGACGTGCGGGGATACACTTATCGGATCTGGAAATAACAAGCATTGTCCTGTGACCATAAAATAGTGGCATGTAGCAAAATTACGGGATATTTCATAGTTTGTAGTTGTACCTCAGTTTTTATTGCTAAAAGAGTGGTTTTTTGTTCACTGAAATAGTTAGCTGACCTTTGTTTCAGTGAGGAAAACTTTGGCTAATAAATCATAGTGAGAAAAAGGAAAAATTTGGAACGCTTCACGAATTTGCGTGGTCATCCTTGCGCACATAGTCCTGCTAAGCAACTCCGTTCTGGTGCATTTCTGTGTAAAGCAACTCCGTTCGGATGCATTTCTGCTCAATAAATCCATTCAATTCCTGCTAAATAGCTTTGGCGATGGAAGCAACTCAAGTGTCAAGTAAGCATATGATATTTCTTGTGCACATACATGTACATATGTACATACAACAGGCTTACTGTACCTTATAACACATAAGCTTATATCTCGTGAACCAGTGGTCCGATTAAAATGAAATTTTACAAATATGATTGATATATGCCGTGTAGGTTTTACAAATGAGGGTTGTGCGCCGGGTTTACTGTAGCCATGTTGTAACGCATAATATTATATCTAATGAGCTAATGGTCCTATAAATTTGAAATTTAAGAAATATGATTGAAACACGCCGTGGTCCGATTAAAATGAAATTTTACAAATATGATTGATATATGCCGTATAGGTTTTACAAAATGAGGTTGTGCGCCGGGTTTACTGTAGCCATGTTGTAACGCATAAGATTATATCTAATGAGCTAATGGTCCTATAAATTTGAAATTTAAGAAATATGATTGAAACACGCCGATTAAGCTTTATAGATTATAGCTGAGCACCAGGCTTACTGCAACTATGGAATAACGCATAAACATGTATCACATGAAACAACGGAATTGAACATTGAGCAGAAATTTTGTAAATATGAGTGATATGTACTTATATGCCGATTAGGTTTCATAAACATTGATTATGCAACGGTCCTACTGTATCTATATTGTAATCAGTAAGCCTACATCTAATGAATCAGGCCCATGCTAATCTTCTCTGTATCGTTCCAATTTTAGTATATGTCTATGGAATAGACAGCATAACAGAAAAACCAAATAATTACTTAACATGTATATTCATTAATAAAACATTATCCTCACGGGTTTAACCTAAAAAGATATAAAAAATCTTTATAATTCCTTTCTAGTGACGATTGGCGCAATATGCTTGCTATGTATGACGTCGCTATGTAGAACATTAGTGTATTGCATGAATTCATTGCCTCTAGCGTACAAGCACTTCAGAATTTGGGATGCAAACTGCAAATATTGGTCGAAAAATGCATCTGAATCTTTAGAACGCATGTCAAAATTTCCTTTTTCCCATGTGTGTTATGATTTCCCTCGTCGGAAAGCAAAGAAAATAGAAATTAATTAGGAAAAACAAAATAACACACGGCATTAGTCTCAATCAGACGCGAGCACAGGCAGGCATGGGGTATGCATCCCCCCAGAAGGCCAAATACCCCCTCCAGAAATTAAAATACCCCCAGAATTCAATTTTTAAATTTTTTTGTTTTTTCGCAATTTTTTGATGCCAGTGGATAGTGCTTGATGAGAAACGTTGAAAACTGGTGTTTTTTCGCCATACCACCATTTTTAAGACCATTTTCTGACCTTTGAAAAATTCTTCACCCCCCAGAATTTCTGTGTGCTCGCCCATGGTCCAGCCAGACTTCCACACGTTCACACGTGTTGATTGTCGACCATTGTACTGTTTTCCATAGCACTGCTGCTTACGTCGTACTGTTGTAACAAAGTTAGATTCAAAATTAAATCTTAAATCTTTTTTCTGAGTACAAGAAGCGTGGCAGTTGACATGCAGCTGTTTGAATATATTTTATTTGCTTCAGGAATACGACCATACGCGCGCAGCAACCAAATTTCGGTTGACCCTAACTGGTTTTATTGGCATAAAAATTTACGAAAAATTCAGCTCTTCAAATTTTAAAATGTAATTTTTGGGGTCTACTGCATTCTTGGAGAATGGATTCTACATAGATGTCTGGAACAGAACATATTTGAGAACCCCAGAAAAGTTTTCACCCCACAACAATTTTTACTCCCCCAGGTCTTTCCATGCGATACATAGATGTCTAGTGTGACACAATTCAAACCCAACAATCCATTTCCTAAAATGAGCTTTGACGGTTATAATTCAAGTGAAATGAAAGGATTATTTTGCTGAGATACATATCTGCAGATGAAATTAATTACTTCATCAAAATTTTCACCGTGAGACGGCTAAACTTAAGAATATGGTACTTTTACCAAAAAGGAGCAAAACGAATACAGGAACGCCGAAATTTCTTCGCCAAACTGGTAGGACATGATAAATTGAAGCGCGGAAAAAAATTTGGTAAAGATCTGAGCCGTACTTGCAAAGTTGCAGGCAACTCTCGATTTGAGTGTCTCAAACGGCTTGATCCAAGGACTTTACATATATAACACATTTGTCAGAAATAAATAATCTGGGCTGAAATTACGGAAGAAAGCATTGCAATGAGGGAGAAAAAAGAAAAAGACGCGGAAAGCTGTTTGAAATTTTGAAAAAATCTTCAATAAATTTTCATATTTCTTGCATGTTTTTTCGGTTTTACGAAAATCAAGTTTTTTGCTTCTATCATATCTTAGCTTAGTATATCTGAAAAGGTGTTTTAAGCTGCTCAGGTCGAGGTCGCTCCCGCTCAGGTCGTAGATGTATAGATGCTCAGGTCGATGTATAGATGCTTAGGTCGATGTATAGAAGCTTAGATCGATGTTTAGATGCTTAGGTCGATGTAGAGATGCTTACAGGGCCGGCCCGTGGGTGAGGCGACCGAGGCCTGTGCCTCAGGCCTCAGGACAAAAAAGGCCTCAAATTTTTCTTATTATTTATCTAAATTTTAGTTTGTTAAAAAATTCTAAATTAAGTGCATTATAGGTATGTATATACAATCAAATCATAACACAATAAAAATGGATCGAAGCCTCCCTGGCTTAGCTTTGATAATAGATGCCTGCCTACTGCTATTCTTTATAATGTTGCTCACGCACAGTGAACCTTGGGCGGATTTAGGGGGAGGGGCGGCCGCCTCCCATCGGCCCAAAATAGTGCGCAAAATAAAGGATTTTTGAGCGATTTTCAGCGATTTATGGGTTTAAACGGCTAATTTTTTCCGCCCATGTCAGGGTTCCGCCCACACCTGGGCGTGGGCGGGGAGAGTTTGGGGGTATGCACTCCCAGAAAACCAAAATACCCCCCCAGAAATCAAAATACCCCCTCAGAATTCAATTTTTGAAAATTTTTTCGTTTTTTTCGCAATTTTTTGATGCCAATGGATAGTGCTTGATGAGAAACGTCGAAAAATTGTGTTTTTATCGCCATACCACCATTTTTAAGGCCATTTTTTTGACCTACAAAAAATCTCGCACCCTCTTCCCAGAATTTTCTTGCTGCCCACGTATGGTTCCGCCCCCTTAGGAGGTACCGCCCCTTAGGAAAATCCTGTATCCGCCACTCAGTGAAGCATATGTTCTTCATGTTCCTAAGCATTTTGTGAGAAATTCTTGTTGATTAAAACACTTGATGCTTCTGCATTTTTAAAATGAAAAACGCTTGCGTTTTATTTCCACTTCTCGAAATTTGCTGAATTACTGAAAGGCTTTAGTCTGCTATACAGAAAATTGGACTATTTTTTTGTGTTGATAACTTTGGACCGGTTTAAGCTAATTTCATTTTGGCTGTACGAGTAACATTTTCGTCAAATTGCATGTAGTAAATTCTGATTATTTTTTATAAGACGTGATTAAAATTCCACATTCTCGTTTTGTTTCGTGCGAATTCTTTCTTCCATTGTTTAACCTCCGATGCGAAAAAACGGCCGCAGTTTGATTATTAAGATTTTGATTAAGCGATAGATGTTACAAAACAGTTTGAAATTGACTTTCCAAACATCAGCCTTTTTGATTATTAAGATTTTGATTAAGCGATAGATGTTACAAAACAGTTTGAAATTGACTTTTCCAAACATCAGCCTTAAACTCTTTGAACGAAAGATTTATTTCACTACAAAGTTTTTGTGACAAATTCGGCTTTTTATTCAATATTAGAAAATTATGCTCAAAAAATGTCTGCGACATTGAGCAACACTGCAGCGACCTGTAAATTTCTTCAGTTGATGGTAATGATATGGGAATTATTGCAAGTGACTTGGCAAGTGAATTGGTCACGCTTTCAAAAATTATTGGTATTCTGAATCGTAGTCCGACCTAAGATGCTCGATACATTAAAATTCGTTCACAAAAAAGACTAGCTGATATATTTCCAAATTGTTTTATCGCATTGCAAATTTAACTGACTTTTCCTGTTACGGTAGCTGGTGCAGAGAGGAGCTTCTCGAAAATGAAGATTATTAAAACGCATTTATATGTACGGTCAACCTTGGGTAAGAGAAACTTTTCTAATTTGGCTATTATTTAAATCGAACATAAACGAGGAAAGTTGATAAATTATTATAATCTTATTGAAAAATTTGCAGCGTTGAAAGCTAGACGAAAGCCTTTATAAGGTATGTGTGTATTAACATTGTGCTTTTGTCTTTCCGGTTAGCTAACGTAAATAAAATACAGTAAAAATGAATGAATGTACATTATAAAATTGCATGGGAAATTTTCGTTAAAAGGCCCCCATTTTTTTGTTCTCGCCTCAGACCTCACTGATGCACGGGCCGGGCCTGGATGCTTAGATCGATGTATAGACGCTTAGGTCGACGTAAATTGTGTATCAAGATGTAATTCTGCATTCCGCTATTTGAATCTCCAAATACATACAACCTACAGTAAATAAGAAAGAAGGGGTTACTGTATCCTTCGAAACATTAACTAAAATAGCTTTCGGATAAATGAAACAGACTATAGGCGTTCCCATCTCCAATAGAAGAAAAAGAAAACTAGATAGTACGCAGATTTGATTTGAGATAAAGTATAATGAAGAAGTCCCTAAAGATCAGCCTGCGTCTATCGTTGGCAAAAAGTCCGGGAAAATACTTCCGGACTATAGTCCGGACTACAAACCCAATTTTAAAGACTACCGGAATGCGGTCCGGACTGTGATCCTTTGAAAAAGACTGGTCCGGACCACAGTCCTTCAATGGTATGTTACTACATATATTGATTTTGTTTCTTATCAAATTTTATCCAGTTTGCTGCGAACTTTATCAATGTATTTATTCAGTTAACAAACAACAATCATATATCAATCGTATAATAAAAAATAAATCGTAATTAAATTTAAAAGTACCTTTTTCCATTTGATTATCACTTAAATTGTGACGGTTTTTCTCCAAAATCAAACTCGCCCGGCTGAAAACGTGTCCACATGGAGCCGAGGGCTGGGATTGCTAAATGCGCGTTGCCTCTTTATACAGCAAAGGAAATGTACTGTTTGTTTTCTTCCAGTATTTGTAAATCTCACTATTCCCCAGAATTATATTTTTTAAATTTTTTTGTTTTCTTCCGCGATTTTTTAATGCCTATGGATAGAGCTTGATGAGAAACGCCGAGAAATGATGTTTTTTTGACATAACACCATTTTTAAGACCATTCTTTGACCTTAATTATACAGCCCTCCCTTAGAATTCCGATACTGCTCACACACATGACCTCCCAGAATTTTAATATTTTATTCGAAAAATCGACAACTCACTAGCAGGATATTCAGAGGTGGCTCAAAGTTAGCAAGAAACAAAAATGTCTTGTTCAGGCCAGAGATAGCCAGTTTTACTGCAACTAGGACAAGTTCCTAGAAAAATTAAAAATTTTCTAATTTTTTGTTTTTTTGTGAGTTTTAAATTATGTGGAATGTCGCAATGAGCTTAAACTGACATGAACGTACCGCTCGAAGCTCAATTAAAAGCGTTTGCAATAGTATTTGTTGATTTTGGTTGGACAACGCCGGTATTTTCCTTCGCATCTTGGGGAAAAGTAAAATCCGGAAACGGAAATCATAAAAGCTGGAAACGGAAACAGAAACGGATACGATGGGTAAAAGCCGGAACCGGAAACAGAAACAATCCCTAGTGGCGAAACTGGGTTCCCAAGTAGGGCCCATTAGGGTCAGTACTCCAACTCCGTTTCCGTCAAAATTTCACTCATAGAAGGGGCTTTCAGGTAACGCAAGCGGGGTACACCATTATTCACATGTAAACCTGACACCGGTTCCGTCGGGGTTTCTCCGCCCTGAGGGCAGTCCAAAGTGGCGGAACCGGCGTTCCCCAAGTAGGGCCAATCAGGGTCAAGACCTTCAACCCCGGTTCCGCCACTTTGGACCACTCCCAAGGGGAAGAAACTCCCGACTGAATCGAGGTCAGATTCAAATATGAATAATTGGGTACCCCGTTTCCGAGCCCTTAAAACCCCTTCAGTTGGAGAAATTTTGGCGGAAACGGGGTTAGGGTGTTGACCCTGATGGGCCCTACTTGAGGAACCCCGGTTCCGACACTTTGGACTGCCTCCAGGGGGGAGAAACCCCGAAGGTGCCGGGGTCATGCTTCACATATGAATAATGGGGTACCCCGTTTCCGAGCCACTAAACCCCCTTCAGTTGTGGAAATTTTGGCTGAAACGGGGTTGGGGTGTTGACTCTGATGGGTCCTATGACTTGGGAAACCCCGGTTCCGCCACTTTGGACCGTTTGCGTTTCCGGTTTTTACCCATAATTTTCGTTTCCGGCTTTTACCCTTCGTTTCCGTCTCCGTTTCCGGATTTTACCCACACCCTCGCATCTTTTCTCTGTGACGCCAAAGTTTTTTCATGAAGCAGAGGGTGCTTTTGTTCCAAATGTCATTCAAGGTTGGTCGGTGGGCGACTCGTAGGTGGAGGTGCGCATTCCTTGCAAACACTTTTGTTTTCATCTTTATTATATGCAAAATAATCATGAATTTTGCCGAATTTTGAGTTTGATATATTCCAAGCTTTACGGTCAAAAGCCCTACAAAACAAAAGCGCGTGAATAAATTGAGAGAAAAACAAATCTACAGTAATTACACTAAACAATAAATTGTGAATTAAAGATCAACTTGAGGATCATAGTCTGTAGTCCGGACCACACCTGGGCGTGGGGGGGTTGGGGGTATGCACCCCCAGAGACCAAAATACCACCCCAATAATCAAAATACCTCCCCAGAAATCAATTTTTAAAAATTTTTGTCGTTTTTTTCGCAATTTTTTGATGCCAATGGATAGTGCATGATGAGAAACGTCGAAAAATGGCGTTTTTATCGCCATACCACCATTTTTAAGGCCATTCTTTGACCTTCAAAAAATCTTGCACACCCAGAATTTTCTTGCTGCCCACGTATGGTCCGGACCATGACCCTAAACAAGTCTATGATCCGGTTTTGAAAAGGACCAGTCCTTACAGTCCGAGGATCATATGGACTGGTCCTGGACCACGATCCAGCAGTCCATAGTCCAGACTTTTGCAACGCTACCTGCGTCGACAATAAACATTGAAATTCGTTACATCTACCTTGCCACAGAATTTTGGCTTTGCCCACTTACGACCAGACAGCATACATGGGCGTGGAAGACACGCAGCCTATCCCAGAGGGCTGGAACATTCCTCAGGAACCAAAATACCATCAGAATTCCATTTTTGTGGTTTTTTTCGTAATTTTTGATGTCAATGGATAGTGGTCGATAAGAACCGTTGAAAACTGATATTTTTTTTGCCATAAGGCTTTCTTGACCATTAAAATATCTTGCCCAGAATGTTAGTGCTGCCCATGTAGGCCAGACATGCACGTGGGATGGGGGGCAAAAAAACGGATGAAAATGGAAAATTTTCTGTCAAAGCGCTTCAAATTGACCAGAAACTGTTTAATGACCTACCTTAAACATTACTTCAGCGCTTATACCAGTTATTAAAGCATTTTTGGCCCAGAATAGCTCAATTTTTGAACCACCATGACCGGCTGACCCCCAGATCGGCCACGCTGTGCATCTACGCTTATAATTATATGCACTACACTCAAGAATAATGAATTTATTTCAACAAAAACTCAAACCAATAGCAGGACAAAGAAAAAGTTTAATACGTAGGTGGTGATTAAATAAAATAAAACTCGAACTCAATGAATTACCGTTCGCACGCAGCAAGCACGTAGCTGTGGTGGGACTGGGGGGGGGGTCCGGCCGGACTCCCCCCAAATTCAGAAAAAACCGGAAAAATAGGACTTTTTACACGTTCTTTTGTGCTATTTTTGGCTTAGACCCCCAAAATTGGCGTTGGTCCCCCCGAAATAGGAGGGCCAACTATGTGCCTGGCACGCAGATGAGCTCGCTGAAGCACATAGTGAATTATTTGTAAATAAAAGCGAGATGTCCAATAGTGCAGCGCAGGATATATAATTCAAACAAAACATACAGTTAATGATTTCTGCTTCCATCCAAAACAAAGCGCGATGAGCGGAGTACAACTCATAGAAGAAAGCGATGACTTATATTTTAAAACGGGGCGCAAGGTCAAAGGTCAAAGAGCCAGAAATTGATCAGATAAGGTGCGAATTTGTTTTTATTGTACGGCATCCGCGAATAAACGTTAAAATGACAGGAAACGGACAAATTGGACTATAACTTCGAGGATTCGACCCAGTTTTACGATAAACCTATAGTCTATTTTTAAACCTGGTGCATGAAATCGCGCGATAGGCAAATGTCTTATTACTGTAATAGCCGATTTCTCCGTTGCGCGGAGTGACCCGAGTAGGCGCCGAGAGGCGAAAAATTGGATTACAGTAATAAGCAATTTTAATTACCGATCGTTTTCACACAACAGGTTTTAAAAAACAGACTACATATATAGGTTTTAGTTGAAGGAAAATTCCAAACTGCATTACAAATTTACATGCGACCAGTGGCGGATCTAGTATTTTCCTAGGGGTACCCCTAAGCGGGAAATGTACCCCTAAGGGGGAGGGCGGAATCCTGTCTTGGGCGGAAAAATTATCCGTTTTAACCCGAAAATCGCTAAAAATCGCTGAAAAATGCTTAATTTTGCGCACTATTATGGGCCAGTGGGGGGGGGGCGGTCGCCACCCCTAAATCCGCCCCTGCATTTTGGATCACCAGAAACGATTTACGAAGACCCCAATAATCAAATTCCCGAGCAATTTTTCGTTTTTTTGCGATTTTTAAAGTCCACGAAAACAGCGTTATGTATGTAAAAGTCGGATAAATTACGCTTTTTGGCCCCACAATCAATTTTTTGGCCTCCTTTAAAAACTTCGGACATAATTTCGGTTCGCCTATGTACGATTATGATCGCTTAATATTACCACGAGTGTAAAGTGTAAAGTACGCACGGTGCAACAACGAAGCGACGAGTTCTTATCACAATCCGACAAATAACGCTTGAAACAAGCCAGAAAAGTGAGTAAGTATTTATCGGACAAGATTCGAACCATATCGTTTTACTGTAAGGTTAAATACTATGCGTTCAATCGAATATTCGTAAAAGTCAGCGTTTGGAGCACCGTTTTTTTCACGTTTAAGAATTTTCGTGAACCAAAATTTTGGTCTTTTGCGAAAATGCCTTCTAGACAGTATACAAGGTCCGTTTGTGAATGTACAAAGATGGTCGCTAAAATTCTTTATACATTTTGTACACACAAGTTTTTGGGGACTATATGATGGTTGTACACACACCTGGGCGTGGGGGGGGGTTTGGGGGGTATGCACCCATCAGAAACCAAAATACCCCCCAGAAATCAAAATAACCCCCCAGAATTCAATTTTTGAAAATTTTTTCCGTTTTTTTCGCAATTTTTTGATGCCAATGGATAGTGCTTGATGAGAAACGTCGAAAAATGGTGTTTTTATTGCCATACCACCATTTTTAAAGCCATTTTTTGATCTTCAAAAAATCTTGCACCCCCAGCATTTTCTTGCTGCCCACGTATGGTTGTACAGTAGCGATTTTAGTGTAGCAAAAACAGAGTTGTTCGACCTTTGGTAGTGTATTTTAGCTGATTCCTGGATTTTTCCGGGCAAAAATCACTAATAATCGTCTCGAAAACGGCGCCGGAAAATTTGACATTTGTCCTTTCAAAATGCTATTTCTGCCATTATGAAGATATATATACAGTGCTCGCCATGAAACATGACGCACTATAATCGTCACATTTATATTAGATAATGCGTCGCGAGCGCCGCGTTCCGTATTTAATGCGCTATCATCTCTTTTTCATTATTATAGGATATTTATCTGTATCATGCCCTCAATCTGGCTATGCGGACGGCGCAATTTAGCTATTAATAGTGCAAACAAGAGAGAAGCGCGCACGTGAATGCCGGAAGCGCGCACGTGAATGCCCGTGCTATATTCAGGCGAGTGCGCGCACGCGAATGCCGTTCTATATTCAGGCACGTGCGCGCTTCTGGCATTCACATGCGCGCTAAATTGCGCCGTGCCGTCCGCATCGCCAGATTAACGGCATGATACAGATAAATATCCTATACTAATAAAAAAGAGATTATAGTGCATTATAGACGAAACGCGGCGCTCGCGACGCATCATCTAATATAAACCTGACGATTATAGTGCGTCATGTTTCATGGCGAGCACTGTAGAACATACAATTATTCATTTCGGCGTGAAGCGCCCAGAATTTTTTGCGAATTTTAAGCCTTTGTTGCACGTTTTGTCTTCCCAAAAAATCTTTGTACATGTACAAAGACGAACCCCAAAAACCTCTGAACATCGGTAAAAAAAATCTTTTGCCGAATACAAAAAAATGGTTCTAGAAGGGTAAAATTCCGAAATTTTCTTGATCTATTCTTCATGTTGTATCTATTGGTGTTCCCGGCGCCGATTGCAGCACTTTTAGGGACAACTTGCTCTAGAACTTCACTATAATCCGAAAATCCTCATCTTCTGAAGGGATTTCGACAATTATTGTAATGCAAAAATGCGTTTTAGAAAAGCGAAATTTCGAAATTTTACGGCGCTTCGTGCCGGATTGATTTAATTTTATATTTATTGATATTAATTCAAGGCGCGCCGCGCCAATCCTGCAGCACTTTTATCGACTGCTGGCTCTAAAACGTTACTACGATTGAAATTTCTTATCCTCTGCGAGGATTTTCGGACAATTTGGGGTCTCGCCATTTTATGTAGGATGGGTTTTCCGCCGAAAAGCGCCGGTTTTTCAACAGGAGCGCTCAATTTTTGAACGTTTTTTTCACCCCCTCAAAAAAATGTAAACCAAAATTTGAAATGCGGAAAAAAAATTGGGGTATAATTCGCATTGTGGACCAAATCGCTATAGAAAAAACGGCGGTTTGGAGACGAAATTTTCGAAAGAATGGAGTAACGAGTGGATGAAATAAATTATAACTTATCGCATTTTCCGCTTCAATTAATTAATTAATATTCAGTAATTAATTGATATTAAATAATCAATTAATTAATATTAATTAATTATTTGAATTAAATTAATATTGTTGACTGGCGCCCGAAAAAGCGGCCGGCCGAACGTACGGCGACTGCGAATGCCGAGCGAACGGATTAACTCCGCCCGAAGCCCCGCCCATCATCGGCGGCGGACCAATCGCAGCCGAGCTGGGCGGCGGAGGAGGCGGAGCTTGAATTTGATTGGCCGACGACGGAGGCGGGGGCGGAGCCGACGACGCGTATTGGCCCGCCGCCTGCTGCTGCTGCTGGGCGTAACTAACGCTAGTGGGCGGGGCGTGGGCCGACTGATACTGGTGCTGTTGCGGGTAGGAAGCGTAGGAAACCGGCGGTTGACTCATTGGGGGTGGAGCGTACGCTAAAAAGAGCGCAAAAAAATTGAAAAATATCAAAAAAATATATAATACAATAAAAAATTTTCAAAAAAAATCAGGCCCCGAACTCAACTGGGGGCAAAGGGGGCTGGGGTCAGTGATCGGACCGAGGCCTCGGCCTCGGCCTCGGCA
The DNA here is from genome assembly GCA_036768485.1 of Mermis nigrescens. NCBI lineage: Eukaryota > Metazoa > Nematoda > Enoplea > Mermithida > Mermithidae > Mermis > Mermis nigrescens. The sequence continues at coordinate 1,654,311 of JAVLUZ010000275.1, forward strand.
AGCCTCGGCGTTTTTGGAGCCTCGGCCTCGGCGCCGAGGGCGAAGCTGAAAAGTGCCGAGGCGCCGAGGGTTAAAATCAAATTTGAATAAGTTTAATATGTCCGTTGAATATTAACTATTTAGAATGCATCTGCAGTACAAAGGCTATTTTTTACCTATAGACTTTTCTTGTGGTTTTAGTCGCGTACCCAGTTACACAAAGTTACATACAGCAAAGTGCCAATTTATTATTCATGTGATGACTAAGTTTTAATTCTCATGCTTGCTACATGGATCGGAAACACACATTCCCGAAGGGAGGGGTGAGGAGGTTTATTACCCCCCTCTCAGGGTACAAGACTCAAGTCACTGTCAGACGATTTTTGGTGAAAACCTTTTGAATATTTTTGAACCTAATTTTTACTATGGCAAAAGTGCAGCTATCTATTAGAATTTCCCGAAGTGATACAGTATTTTTGAATGTAAGCAAGAGTAAATAGACAAACTGTCACTATAAAACATGCATGTAACAGCTCAAATTTTCGGGAGGGACTCCTCAGCATACATGTAACGGCTAGAAATTTCTGGTGGGGGATTAGCGACTCCGCAAATTTTCGCCAAAAATTGGGAGGGTGGGTTAAAATTTTCTGGCGTTGGAGGGAAGGGTTAGGGGAGGACGTCCAACCCTGGGTGGGTGGGGAATTCCCTAAAGCCCGTCCTGTTACACGTATGGTTTTCGGCCATTTTTATGGGAGAGGGCGTAAATGATTACGAATTTTCGGCCGAAAATCGCAAAAACGCACCTAAAAATGGCCAATAAATGCAGGTTTTGCCAAAAATAAATTTCGGCTCGTGCATTTTTTGGAGCCATTTTTATACAATATTAAAATACTTTCTTGGACAAAGTGATATTAATTATATCGTTTTTCAGTATTTTTTTAGGAAATTTCAAAAAATTTTCGGCGCTTCGCGTAAAATATCGCTAATATACTGTATTTAGATTGAAGCAGAGGCATTAAACACTCAAAAGTCAATTTTTGTGTAATCTAGGCATCTTTATGCAGATTTAAATATCTTTTGTATCCATTTATACTGTTTTTAAAAATTTTATGCAAAACAAGTACTATTTAATAACTCAGCACATTTAGCCGTTCAAAGATAAAATTGACTAATTTATCCTGATGTTGCATTGGATTTCTAAGCACAGTAGTGCTTATTACAAGATTTAATTGGCATATTACAATATCTGTAATATTTCTGATTTTGTAGTACAAGTTGTTTTAGCTTTCTCAGTCAAGCTTTATGTGTAAATTTCATCGAAAGCTCATAAAAATTTCGGCGCTTCGCGATAAATAATCTTATGAACTATATCCAGCCCGAATTATCACATTTAGGACCTCGGTTTTTTGTATTCGGCAAAGATTTTTCATAATGTACAGAGACTTTTCAGGACTGTCTTTGTACATGCACAAAGATTTTTGGAGAGACAAAACTGTAAAAAGGTGTAAAATTCCCGAAAATTTTCGGCGCATCAGCAATTGTCTGTCCTATATATCTTTAAAATAGTAGAATTTGCAATTAGAATGGAAAAAATGTCAAATATTCAGAGACCCAGGAATTAGCTAAGATACGCTACCGAAGGTCGAAAACCCCTGTTTTACCACACTAAATCGCTACTGTACCATACTATAATAGTACACAAAAATTTGCATGTACAAAATGTTCAAAGACTTTTGGATGTACCATTTTTGTACATGTAAATAGGTATCTTGCACAAAAAAACACTGTTTAGGACTGCACGCCGGTTGCAGGTCACACACTGGCAGTATGTAAAAATGTGTATGTTTAAAAATATATTTATATAAAATATCTACAAAAATTTGTTCGCTCATACAAAGACACTACTTAATTTACTGGTCCCCCATTTTGGGATTTCACCCTTCCCTCAACTCTGGACCTTGGGAAACTATGATCGGAAAGTACAGTGCAGTTTCTGTCATATTACCTACCACACCAGAATTGGATGACTGAAAAAGCGTGTTTAAACATGCATTACTGCAAAAGCGAGCACAACAATGGCTACAGTTCTGTCTTTACTTAGCTTATTTCGTTTGTTCGTTTATTTCTTTGACACTGTTTTCTTATTTATGTATAGTAATAAAAGTTTTTAAGTGCTTGTTCAGCCATATTTTTTATTAACTTTTCTAAGTCTTCAACGGCAACTTGTTAAATTAAGTATGCTTTCATTCTGCTGACTTTATTCAATAAATCCTTCACACATTTAATCTACTATTATTGAAAATGACATTCGATTAGGATGTTCAATATTACGATTATTCTCTAGCTCATGTGCATACAAAATATTCTAAGAGCAGTATTTATGGGTATAGGTATACAAGCTTGACCCTCGGCATTATCCCTCGGCCTCGGCCTCGGCCGAGGCAAGGATTTTAAGGCGCCTCGGCCTGGCCGAGCCGAGGGTCCAAAAAGTACCCTCGGTCCGATCACTGGCTGGGGTTTCAAAATATCTAATTTAGCATCAGATCCTGCCCGCCTCTTGGCGATCATGTCTAAGTTTGATTGCTTTAGGGTTTGACCCCAGAATAGCAGCTGACCATGCATGTAACAGGGTGGATGGGGATTATCACCCAAAGTTGGTTTCCCCAACATCGCCCGGAGCCAGAAATTTATGACCCCCTTTTAAGAAAAATATTGGATTTTTTGGTCGTTTTTAGACGGTTTTTTACCGTTTTTTGCCAAAAGAATTAAGGTCAGTAAGCCCCCCTTAAATGGCCGTGACCTCGCACCCTATATTTTCGAGCCGTTACATGTATGCTGCTGACCATAAAGGGCAACAGCCTTATTCTAGGGGGTCCGGCGGGGGCAAAATTGCCTACAAAAGCATTAAAAATTCAAATCTGGGTTGTCTATCGATTTTGGGATGGGATTCCGCCGGATTCTTGGGGTCCAGCCCACGCCCTATTGCTGCTGCCTCCCAAAGCAAGCTGTTTTGAGCATTTTTGCTATATTTTGAGTCTAAAGCGTCAAACTTTTGGATATTTTGTTCAATTTACTGCAATTTACTGCAATTTTTTCCATATTTTTTCGAAATTTTCTACATTGTTCTAGAAAAAACGAGCACCGCCTGAAACGTTGAAAAACAATGTTCATGACATTAACCAATGATTTTTAAGTACAAAAGACACTTTTTGAAAATTTTTAGAGGCTACTCCCCCTCGAATCCCTAAGCTATCAGGAGGGGGAATAATGAGCTGAGACCCGCTACCCTCGGAACCCGGTAGACCCCCTCCAGAATTTAATTCTTAGCATTTTTGGAATTTTCGCCAATTTTACACCACCCAGACCCACGTAACCATACGTAAGCACCAAAATTCTGGGGGGTGTAGGATTTTTCAAAAGTCATAAAATGGCCATAAAAATGATGGTATGGCGAAAAAACACTATTTTTCAACGTTTCTAATCGAGCACTATCCATTGGCATCAAAAAATTGCTAAAAAAACGAGAAAATTTTCAAATATTGAATTCTGGGGGGTATTTCAGTTTCTAGGGGGTATTCAGGTTTCTCGGGGGAAGGGGGTGCATACTAGAGCTGTGCCGGGGCCGCCTTTTTTGCCGGGGCCGGGGCCGGGGCCTAGGCCCCGGTGCCGGGGCCGGGGCCAATAATAGCGTGCTTTACCATACTCATAGTACGACCCTGCCCTACCCCTTATATGTACCTATGCATATATTCTTGCTTGTAGATATGCACGTCAAGCGTTAATATTTGCTCGGATTACAAGATATAACAGAACATGGGCATCGGGGATCCAGACCCCAGAATTCTCATTCTCCCCCCCCAAAAAAAATCCGCTAGACCCCCAGAAATTGATTTTCACAATTTTTTGTTTTTCTGCGGTTTTTTGATGCTAATGGATAGCTCATTGAGAGACGGGAGAAAACGGTGTTTTTTCAGCTCTACCATATATTATCAGGCACTTTTTGACTTTGAAAAATGTTGGACCCCCTAGAATTTTTGAGCTGCCCATGTATGGATTTAACTCCTCTGACTTGGATGCGTTTTTCAATGTGCTTTACTTTGCACTTTTTTAGGCTTATTATTCTATTTGTTCTGATAGACGTAGCTGTCTGCTACCAAGCAAGCTGGAAATGCTCGTCTATATGAATTGCAATTTAAAATATGTCAATTTTGATTATTAACTAGAAATTTGCACCAATCTGACATAGTGAAATAAAGATTTGAATTAGCAAGATCTGTGGTTTACTTGAAATTGAGTTTGAAGGTAAATCTGCCCAAAACATTATCAATTTTCTACATTATTATCAACTCTAACATTGGCCCCGGCCCCGGTGCCGGGGCCAGCCTGGCCCCGGCCCGGGGCCGGGAGCCTAGGCCCCGGCGCCGGGGCCGGGGCCTGGTCCCGGCACAGCTCTAGTGCATACCCCCCAAATCCCCCACGCCCAGGTGTGCACGTAACTCGACTACTCCTCTTGTACGTGTACAGGTATGTTGGCAAAGCTAGAATTCCCTGAAAACTTCCGGACATAAAAAAAGACCGAAAATCGACAAAATAAATTAAAGCAAAAATTATAGACATTAAAAATTAATAAAAATTATTACATTATTCAAAAATAAAAATCAATCATAAATTCAATTTTTAACTAAACTTTGCCCACCCAGGCACGGAAAATTGCTAAAAATCGTTCAAAGATGAGGTTTTGGTCTAAGTTAATGAACAGAGCGTTGCCTTGAAGATGTATTTCTGAATATATAACTAAAGGTATATAAGATCGTTGGATTCAGAGAAAATTTCTAGCTTCCGTTTTTTTCTGGGGGTCTAAACCAACTTATCCAAAACCTCACATAACCCTATCATTCCAATTGTATTTTATTAACTTACCACTTCTTAAGGAAATAACATTAAAATCCCTAAAAATAAGTATTATGCTATTTTTCTGCCGAAAGTTCGGGTAACGAGCATAGGTGGGCAGCACCAAAATGTTAGGGGAGGGTGTAACAATTTTCAAAGGTCAAAAAATGGTGTTGAAATGGTGGTATGGCGAAATAAACGCCATTTTTCAACGTTCCTCACCGAGCAGTTTCCATTGGCATCGCAACAAATCGCCTAAAAAAAAATTTTAGAAATTGAATTCTGGGGGGGTATTTACGTTTCAGGTGTGGGGGGGGGGTATTCGGCCTTCTGGGGGATGAATACCCCCACACCCACGTGTGGTACCGAGATTACGCCTAAAAATCCCTACAGTTAACCTCACGTGGGAACCTAAACATACATGCACATAGGGAGGGATATAGAGAGGGGTACATGTAACAGGAGGATGAGGGATCCCGATCCAAAATTTTTAGTCCCCTCATCCGCCAAAAGTCAGAAAACTTTCGACCCCACCCCCATTTTTGGTAAAAAATTGAATTTTTTGACCGTTTTCGGCATTCTTTGGCCGTTTCTGGCCAAAAATTGGAGTAAAAAATCCCTAAAAATGGCCGGGGTACCCGCTATTGCGAGCCGTTACGTGTATGGCCCCCCGTGAAAGGCCCAAAAGTTAAATACTGTCGATCAGTTTAGGCCCAAAATCGTATACTTTGAAGATATTTTTTATGTAATAATATCAAAAAGCGAAATATCCTCGATAGAGAATCCCTGATTTTACCCCCTTCCTGATCACAAATCCTCAATTTCGCACATCCCTGACCAACCCAACCTTGTAAAATTTACATGCCCAAATCCCCTCTATAACACGAATGATATTTATCACTATCAGACATGCAACAGTTGATTAAGAGGTGATTAGTCGGCGCCGTTCTAACGGTGAGGGGGATAAATAGCCTGCAAATTTAGGCCAAAATGGCCTAAAAACCCAAATTTTCCACAAAAAAAAACATTTGGAAGACAATGGGCAAAAGATAATGGCGTTTGGGAGGGGGTCTCGCATCTTTCTCGTAACATATCATGATAATTATTATTAACCGGGCTGTTGTTGCTGAGCCGGTGGATACTGATAGTGCCCCGGGGTGGGCTGCGGCGGAGCCTGGTTGCCAAAATACTGCTGCGGCTGATGCAACGCGGGTCTGGGCGGCATTTGCTGCTGATAAGGCGATACAACCGACTGCTGCGGCTGTTGTTGTTGCTGCGTGGGCGGCGGAGGCGGAGCCCCGGAGCCGTACATCGGTTGCTGAGACGAATGATGGCCCGGTGCCGGTCCATTCAACGTATCTACAAATAGGCTCTTTTTAAGAAAGTTATCACAAAGAGGCCTCAAGACTAAAGAACATGGGGGGTACGCAGACGTTTAACGGAGGTACGGAGCACACCTGAGCGTGGGGGTTGGGGGATATGCACCCACCCAGAAACTCCCAAAAACCTAAATACCTCCAAGAAACCAAAATACCACACCAGAATTCAATTTTTGAAATTTTTTTGGTTTTTTTGTTGCAATTTTTCGATGCCATTAAAAAATCTTACACCCCAGAACTTTCGTGCCGTACCGCCCACCTATGGTAAGGGTGGATCCCCACGCAAAGTCGGTGGTGCCCCATCCTCTAAAGTCAGGAAAATTTTTGACTTCCCCCAGTTTGAGTAATTTTTGGAAAAAAACTTGCGGTTTTTGGTCATTTATAGTTTTTTGCTATTTTCGACCGAAAATACAGTGTCATTTACCCCCACCCATAGGTGCACAAGGTCAGGGTCGGCAGAGGGGGGGAAATCTCGGAAAACAAAATAGTAAATTTAACGTCCCCGATTTTTTTGCTGTTTACACGATCAAAATGGACAACATAGCCTATAAAACTTTTTTTCCATTACAATATCGCATTTTTACTCCATTTTGACTGCATTATATCTCTTTTAACACTAAAAAATACAGAAATTGATCGATTTCGGGCGCTTTTTAAGAATAAAGAAGAAAAATTTTGACATTTTAACCGCTTTTGATCTTAAAATGAAGCAAAAAACGTTCCGTCAGCTAAAAATCGCCGGACAGTACGTGTCTCGCCGACCCTTCTGCGGGGGGTAATCAGGCACGTAGCTGTGGGGGGACTGGGGGGAGGGGTCCGGACCCCCCAAATTCAGAAAAACCGGAAAAATAGGACTTTTTACACTTTATTTTGTGCTATTTTTGGCTTAGACTCCCCAAAATTGGTGTTGGTTCCCCAAAATTGGTGTTGGTTCCCCCAAAATAGGAGGGCCAGCTACGTACCAGGGATAATACCCGCGAACCCCTCCTACGTGCATGTATGCCATCACCCCCACCCCCGCTTAAAAATAGCCGAAGACCTCCCCCACCCAGAATTTCAAACCATTACAAGTCTGGGGGTACGGGTTCACAAAAAGAACAGGTGTAAAAAACGTTTAGGCATCCTAATTGAGCATAGCCAAAATTCTGGGGTCCCCAAAATCTCCATCAAATAAAAAATGGACCGAAAAATTGTGGCAGGGAACGACGAAAAACGACGTTTTCTAATCCGTTTCTAGCCGCCGGAGGCAGAAAAACGAAAAATTCTGAATACTGCGGGGTCTAGCTCATAGTTGGGCGGCACCAAAGTTCTGGGGGGAAGTGTGTGTGCAACATTTTTTCAAACGCCAAAAAATGACCTCAAAAATGGTGGTGTGGCGAAAAAAACACAATTTTTCAACGTTTCTCATCGAGAACTATCCGTTGGCATCAAAAAATTGCGAAAAACAAAAAAAAACATTCAAAAATTGAATTCTAGGGGTATTTTGGTTTCTGAGGGGGGTGCATCCCCTAAGCCCCCACGCCCAAGATATGGTCTAGCTCATATGTACATACTCGTACATTGGCAGCACCCAAATTCTGATAGTCCGAAAATTTTAAAAGGTCGAAAACACAACAAAAAAAACAATAAATAACTATGGGAGGGCAAAAACATGACCTTTCAACGTTTCTGGCATCAAAACAACGCGAAAAAACTAATAAAAATACTTTATTAGGATAAACGCAAGTATAGAACGCCGCGAGGAAAAACAAGATTGCAAACATATAATGCGAAATGTCCTGGACACACAGGCAAAAAACTAATTAGGCTCATGTATGCCCAACGCCTACTTGCAGTCCAATCAATTAACAAGGAAAGGAAATATCCGTTTTCCTCGTGTTCCGATCACAACTAGACATGGGGGTTTGGGGGAATGCACCATACCTGGGCGTAGGGGTTAAGGGGTATGCACCCTCAGAAACCAAAATATTTTTTTTACGAAAAAATAATAAAATTTTTAATAAAAAATACAATAAAATAATTTAATGTCTTAAATTTTGTTTTTTTCGCAATTTTTTGATGCCAATGGATGATGCTCGATGAGAAACGTTGAAAAATGGCGTTTTTTCGCCATACCACCATTTTAGAGGCCATTTTTGGCCTTTTAAAAATCTAGCACCCCGCGGAATTTTCGTGCCGCCCATTTTTTCCCCTTCAATAACGATCTTTTTGGTCCTTTTTATTCGATTGGAAATTTTCGGACCCCAAAAGTTTTGATGTTGGTTATGTGCATACATTTAACAGGGCGGATGTGGGATCCCACACTCAGAGCAGGTCGTCCCTCCGACCCCAAAGCATACATGTACCAGGGGGGATGGAAGGGATCTCCTTACCCAAAGTCGGTCGTCCCCCACCCAAAGTCAGAAAATTTTTGACCTGCCAGTATTTTTTTTGGACAAGGTCCGTTTGTACATGTACGAAGATGGTCCCCAGAAAGCTCTTTGTACATTTTGTACACACAAATTTTTTGGGTACTATAATATGGTACAGTAGCGATTTTAGTGTGGTAAAAACAGAGTTATTCGACCTTTGATAGTGTATTTTAGCTAATTTCTGGGTCTCTGACGGCAAAAATAACTAAGAATCGTCTTAAAACGGCGCGAAGCGCCGAAAAAATTTGACACTTTTCCTTTTGAAATGCAATTTCTGCCATTATAAAGATATATTGTAGAACACATAAATACTCATTTTGCCGCGAAGCGCCGAAAATTTATACGAATTTCAGACCTTTTTTTGCAATTTTAGTCTTTCCAAAAATCTTTGTACACGTGCAAAGACGGTCCCGTAAAATATTTGCACATCGGGAAAAATCTTTGCCGAATACGAAAAAAAACCGAGCACCCCCATTTTTTAGAAAAAAAATTTAATTTTCTGGCGATTTTTGGATAAAAAGTTGGATGTCATTTACCCACTCCCTTATTCAATATTTTGAGCCGTTACACGTCTTTCCCAAAGCCAGAAGATTTTTGACACCCTCCTAAAATTTTTTGAAATCTTGCCGACAGGCGCCACGAGCCATTATTGACGAAAAACGGCTACGTGACTTGAAATATTTCGCCTCATTTAAAATGTCCACCCGACTCACTACAAATTGTCACACTCCACGGTTTTATTAACGTGTCAGAAGATATCCGATTTTGTTTAAAATCCGTTTCATCACAATCAATTATAAAGATGATAGCTAGGGATAGTGATCGACCGGAGATCCGGCTCCGGCCTCCGGCAAATCCGGCCATTTTTTCCACTCCGGTGCTCCGGCCGGAGGACATCCAAAAATCGGCCGGAGGCCGGAGAATTTTTTCGTTTTTTGCATAGTGACCGAACGTACTAATTGCTGACATTATGCTTATCAAATTTAGTCAGACCACAATATGATAGCAGAAAAAGGAAATACCACCAAATAAAGTGTCTATCACCACCACAATCGTAAAATATTTATTTTTAGGAAAAAACGAAAATGAAAATGAAACAAAAATTGTGAAAATCGCTGCAGTTAATTCCTGTTAACACTGGAAGTCATAGGGTAGCAGAAGATGCAGTCTGGCCTGCACTGCACATGCTATACTGATTTTCCAGATAATGTTGCTGTCCATTCTGTACGTCAAATTCGCGGTTCACTGAACATAATATAGTATGTAAAGTACCTATGCATATACGGTCACATACAATCATGCTTTAACATCAAATATTGCCTATTGACGCTTTATTTAGGGCAGGCTAAGGAGACGACAGCTTTTTTCTTAATAAAAGCATTGAATAAAATTTTGTTGAATGTAGTCTATTTAACCAGTTGCGGATCTAGAATTTTCCTAAGGGGGGCGGTATCCCTACTTTTCCAAAAACAGCCAAAAATAGGTCCGAAAATTTGCCCTCAAAGCGCGACATAGCGTTTTTTCAGTGTTTTACATTGTATACTTTCACATAAAATCACTTTTGACGCAATATTTTTTCTTAAACTTTTAAAATTTTAGACAATTTTGTGTGAAAAAATCATTAAATTTCTGACTTCAGCAAAAACCTGACGCGAAGCGCCGGAAAATCTGTGAAATTAAAGCAGATAGATGTCAAGAAACATGATTTATTGCTTGATGCGAATTTCAGACCTTTTCAGCAGTTTATATCTTCGCAAAAATCTTTGTACATGTACAAAGACGGCCCCGAAAGTCTCTGTACATCGGGAAAAATCTTTGTCAAACATAAAAAAACCTTGCTTCTAGGTCGCCAAAAAAGTAAGTTTATGTCATTAATAGGTATCATCTGGCGCGTAGCGCCGGAAAAATTTGAGAAATTATGGTCACTGACTGCCAGAAATCATTGCAAATTGCATATCCATTCTTTAGGATTTTCCTAAGGGGGGGGCGGTATCCCAACTTTTCCCAAAACAGTCAAAAATAGGTAGAAAAATTTGCCCTTAACGCGCGAAATAGCGTTTTTTCGGTGTTCTACATTGTGTACTTTTACAAAAAATCACTTTTAATGCAATATTTTTTCTAAAAATTTTGAAATTTTCGACAATTTTGTGCGAGAAAATCATTAACTTTCTTTGACTCTATAAAAATCTGGCGCGAAGCGCCGGAAAACTTGTGAAATCAAGGCGGATAGACGTCTAGAAGCAGTCAGTGTTTTTTGTACAAGTTCCGTTTGTACATGTACAAAGACCGTCCCCAAAAGTCTTTGTACATTTTGCACACACAAATTTTTAGGTACTATTATATAGTAGAGAAGCGATTTTAGTGTGGTTATAACAGAGTTGTTCGAATTTCAGTAGTGTGTGTTTCAGGTAATTTCTTAGGTCTCTTAGGGCAAAAATCACTAAGAATCGTAAAATGGCGCGAAGCGCCGAAAAATTTGACATTTTTCCTTTTGAAATGCAATTTCTGCCATTATAAAGATATATAGAACGCACAATCACTCATTTCGGCGCGAAGCTCCGAAAATGTTTTTTTCCCAAAAATCTTTGTACATATACAAAGACGGTCCCAAAAAATCTTTGTACATCGGGAAAAATTTTTGCCGAATACGAAAAAAATCGTGTCTAGAAGCATGAATTACTGCTAGATTTCTTGTATTTATAGCATTTGATGCAAAACATCGAAATTTTTAATCGAAAATAGAAGAAAACTATGCAAAAATAGCCGTTTCTGCTGTAAAAATTGTTTTGAAACCTTCATGAACAGATAATGGCTTCCAGGTCGCCAAGAAAGTAAATAAATCTCATTAATAGGTACATATCATCCGACGCATAGCGCGAGGAAAATTTTGAGAAATTATGGTCACTGACGTCCAAAAATCATTGCAAATTGCATATCCATTCTTTATCTCATCAAATATTTTTGGCCAAGCTGAGGGGCGGCCACCCCCCGCCCTCCCCTCAAATCCGCCCCTGCATTCTTTATCTCGCCAAATATTTTTGGTCAATGGGGGCGGCCGTCCCCATACCTGGGCAATGGATTTTGGTTCTGAAGGTACCGGGGTCCCTTTTCTTGAGGTTGGTTGGTTGTTTGTTTGGCCAGATAGTTAGTTGTTTGGTTGGGTAGGTCATTGGTTGGTTGTTTGGTTGGCTAGGTGGCTCGTTAGTTAGCCGGCTAGGTGGCTCGTTAGTTAGCCGGTTAGTTGGTTGGTTACTTGGTTGATTAATTGGCTAGTTGGTTGGTTGTTTGGCCGGTTGGTTGGTTGTTTGGTTAGCTAGTTGGCTGGTTGGTTGGCCGGTTGGTTAGTTGGTTGGTTGGTTGGTTGGCTTTGGTTGGTTGTATCATTTTCTCACTTTTTTATTTTTGGGTCAAAAAATTCTACCCCCCCCAATCAAAAACTGTTTTTCTGGCACCACCCAGCTGGGGTTCTGAAGGTACCAAAGTGCCTTCTGGCGCCACCCAGTGGCGCGGGTGGCGCGGCATTGCCCATCTGTGGCCTCCCCGCCCCCGCCGTCCCCCTTAAATCCGCCCCTGTATTTCGTATAACTAACTAGCTGATATGCAGTTAAGATGCATGTGAACTATACAGTGATTGTCATGAAAGATGACGCACTATCATCCTCAGAATTAAGATAGATGATGCGTCGCGAGCACTGCGTTTTGTCTATCATGCGCTATCATCTCTTTTTTATTATTATACGCTCGCTATTAATCTGTATCATTCCTTTAATCTGGCGATGCAGATGGCGCAATTTTGCTATTAATAGCGCCAACAAGAAAGAAGCGCGAACGTGAATGTCGTTCTATAATTAGGCAAGCCGACATTAAAATCAATATTTTTGCCAGCCGGCGACAGACAACGAAGAATTTTGCAGAAAGGTACACAATACAGAGCAACTCGCCTAAATATAGAACGACATTCACGTGCGTGCTTCCTTCTTGTTGGTGCTATTAATAGCAAAACTGCGCCGTTCGCATCACCAGATTAACGGAATGATACAGATTAATAGCGCATAATAATAAAAAAGAGATGATAGCGCATGATAGACGAAACGCGGCGCTCACGACGCATCATCTATTATAATTCTGAGGATGATAGTGCATCATCTTTAATGACGATCACTGTAGTCTAGGTCTTGGTCACAAAGAAGTCCTATCTATCCGCACGTATAAAATTATATTTCTCCGGTGTTGCCCATTTGATGTCAAATCTTCAGATTCAATTCGTTGAATTTTATTATAAATTCGTCATTTATGCTTAAATTTGCATGAAAACAATAACATACCGACGATAGAATGATCCGCAACATAAAATATACACAAAATAATGGAAGAAAATTATCTGGATGAATGAATTAGACAGTCAAGAGCCCGAAAAATAAAAATGTGCTTGAAATTATAACGTTAGACGTCATTTGGCGCTTTTTCATAGTTTGAGCAAGGCTTTGATCCGAAAGGGCCCGAGGGGGCTTTGCTTCTCCAGTCCTGGAAGGGAGTTTCCCCATAAGGCACGTATCTCTGGGCGGAATAAGGGGGGTTCGGATCCCCCAAAATTGAAAAAAAATCGAAAAAATAGGACATTTTAAACGTTATTTTGTGCTATTTGTTGGCTTTTTGGGCTTAGTCCCCCGGTGTTGGTCCCCCCAAAATAGGACGGCCAGCTACGTGCCTGCCCCCATACCCCCAGTGTGCATGTGTGTGAACGTATACGGAATAACAGTTCACGAGATAAAGACAAACGCTATAAAAAGAACCACATAAGTCAACCGAGCGCAGTCGAAATTCGATTCTCTATTAGAAACGTTCTAACTTTTTAAACGAAACATATTTCTAATATTTATATAATTTTTACGAATCAAAGTATATTCTTATTTTTTATTTTCTAATTTTTTTATCGAAATTTCTCTTCGCTGTTATAACGTTAAAGCTTAATACAAAAATTTGGCAAACCGTGAGATAAGATTAAATTGAAGGTCATTAACTTTTTTGTTTTTTCCGCAGTTGAAGGTGGGCAAATGTATACTATGGCGTATATGCGCATATGTAAACATTTAAAGTAAAAAAAGAAATCTTAGAAATACAGGAAAAGATGCAAAAAAATTAAAAGTAAAAAAAATGAAAATCTGTAGCTCACCAACGTAGGCGTGGAGGGGTGGTTGAGAGGAGTACGCACCCTACAGAAACCAAAATACCCCCAGAATTGAATTTTTGAAATTTTTTCCTGTTTTTTTCGCCATACAACCATTTTTAACCCTTAATTAAGGGCCACAAGGTATCACCTGTCCCAGGGTTGAAAATACCTCAGTAATTTTTTATCTGCAACGCATATATTTGATGATTTTTTGTTTTCATGCAATCTAAATAGGTACAAAGTTATCAAGGTTTCAAAAAACTCCAGGCAATGCTACGGGTACCCCCGCAACACCGGCAGCGGTGTCGCGGATCCGCGACATAGAGACCCTTGTGCTTTGTGCTAGGCGGGCACCCAGGGTAATTGCTTGTGGTAAAAGTGCATAAGCATTTAAGTTTAAGTACCCATGAAGTATCTTAGTTTGCAGGATCACACCCCTTACTGCTATACTTTGGCTGTGGTGAGCCATCAAAGTTGCGTCCGGTTTTCCGGACGGCCCATAATAAAGGGTTAAGTGCCTTCTTTTCCTTTGAAAAATCTTGCAACCCCCAGAATTTGGTAAATCAGTCAATGAGTTCTAATAAAAAATTTAATAAATAATCAGTCGCGCTTACTCGGCTAAATGTCTTCTAGTTCTACTCCTTTCCGCCCTATACGACATTGCAATGCAAAATGTGTCTCCTAAACTCGGTATGACCGATTCCAAATATAATTGACTGGACTGCGTCAGATAAGCCTAAAACTCGCGATTTGGCCTTTAAATGCATGATTGTATAAAAAAAGAATAAAAAAGACATATAACAATTTGACCGAATTTTCACACACGGGACACGGGCACACCTGGGCGTGGAGGGGAAGGTTGGGGGTATGCACCCCCGAGAAACCAAAATACCCCCCAGAAAGCCAAATACACCACCCCCAGAATTCAATTATTGAAATTTTTTGTTTTGTTTCGCTATTTTTTGATGCCAATAGATAGTGCTCGATGAGAAACGTTGGAAAAAGGCACTTTGTCGCCAAACCACCATTTTTAAGGCCATTTTTGACCTTTAAAAAATCTTGCAGCCCCCAGAATTTTGGTGCCGTCCACCTATGGACACGGGCATGGTATTACCAACAAATTATCAGGGGGGACGGAAGATCTCTTATTCAAAGTTGGTCGTTCCCCTATCCCCCCAAAGTGAAAAATTTTTGACCCCGCCCGATTTTTGGATAAAGTAGCGATTTTGACCGGTTTTGGTGGAGGTCATCTGCCCCAAAAAAATGGTCAGGACCCCCTACCGAAGTTTTGAGCCATTAAAGTATGGTATTACCCGTACCTAAGTGTTTGGAATATCGGGGACCGTCAGGCGATTTTGAGAAAACGAAAGGTGCTGCGAGACAATATTCAGCTTACTGCCGAAAAAAAGGTCGAAAAATCTACCTGGAAACGGGAAAATACCAAAATTTTCGGGCGCTTCGAGCTATGCTAACAAAGTTTTTCGTATTTTTATCGCTATAAACTTATAGATCGGCTAAATTTTCCTATAAAATCAAGAAACTCACTTTAACTCACTTTAAAGCAAATAACGTGCTACTGTATTATACTCACAGTAGTTTATAATTCACGTGACCTGCACGTGCACTGACTTTTCGGGACCATCTGTGTACAGAGTGGTTAATAACCTTTTGCTAGGGGTTAGTGCTATAACTATAGAACTTGGGATCAAACTAAATATACCATTAGATGGAGAATTTAAAAGGAGATTTATTGATGCCAAATTAAAAATTAGTGTGCCTAAGACCGGCAAGAGAAGTTTTTAAACGATCAGGGTGTGAAAACAATTAATACATGTCGATTTTCGATACTTATCAAAATATTTTTCACGTTTCTGTACAAAGTTTTATATCAATATCAAATATTTTTGGTCCCGTAAAATATTTGGTCGTTGGTCAGACTGTCTTTGTTCACGACATGGCGCCTTGCACGCGAGCTGCATAATGCAACCCAACATTCCTTAAAGCGACCAAACGCCGAATTTTGGGGAAACGATATTTAGCCCGGAAATTCACTCAACTTAAATGCCGCCGAAATTATTGGGCCATTCATGAAGACGAAGTGGAGGCGCAAATCTTGCTGAAATCTGATTGGTCGACTGTTTATTGGTTTGTGTTCATACTAGAGCTGTGCCGGGGCCAGGCCCCCCGGCCCCGGCGCCGGGGCCTAGGCCCGGCCCCGGGCCGGGGCAGGCTGGCCCGGCACCGGGGCCGGGGCCAATGTTAGAGTCGATTATAATGTAGAAACTTGATAATGTTTTGGGCAGATTTACCTTCAAACTCAATTTCAAGCAAACCACAGATCTTGCTAATTCAAATCTTTATTTCACTATGTCAGATTGGTGCAAACTTCTAGTTAATAATCAAAATTGACATATTTTAAATTGCAATTCATATAGACGAGCATTTCCAGCTTGCTTGGTAGCAGACAGCTACGTCTATCAGAACAAATAGAATAATAAGCCTAAAAAAGTGCAAAGTAAAGCACATTGAGGAACGCATCCAAGTCAGAGGAGTTAAATCCATACATGGGCAGCTCAAAAAATTCTAGGGGGTCCAAAATTTTTCAAAGTCAAAAAGTGCCTGATAACATATGGTAGAGCGAAAAAAACACAGTTTTCTCGCGTTTCTCTGAGAGCTATCCATTAGCATCAAAAAACAGCAGAAAAACAGAAAAAATTCTTACTGAAAATTAAATTCTGGGGGGTCTAGCGGATTTTTTTTTGGGGGGGAGAATAACAATTCTGGGGGTCTAGATCCCCCGATGCCCATGTTCTGTTATATCTTGTAATCCCAACAAATATTAACGCTTGACGTGCATATCTACAAGCAAGAATTTATGCATAGGTACATATAAGGGGTAGGGCAGGGTCGTACTATAAGCATGGTAAAGCACGCTATTATTGGCCCCGGCCAGTGCCGGCCCTGCGCCCCCGGCAAAAAGGCAGGCCCCGGCACAGCTCTGGATTCATACCCGGATCATTTTGAAAGCAGTTTCTCGCACAAATGATAGGCACACTGATCTGTCATCAATAAGTTCCGTTTCACACATTCTCTATCTAATGGTATATTTGGTTTGATCCCAAGCCTATATAGTTATAGCGCTGACCCCATAGCAAAAGGTTGCTAACCACCCGGTACTTGTACGAAGAGACCTTATACAAAAATACTGGCCATAATTTACTGTATTACCATTTCTGGATTTCACCCCCCTCTGGTCACCTCTACCTTGCCCCGGGCACGTAGCTGGCCGTCCTATTTTGGGGGATCAACACCAATTTTTAGGGGGACTAAGCAAAAAAAGCACAAAATAACGTTTAAAAAGTCCTATTTTTCCGATTTTTTTGAATTATAAGGGTTCCGACCTCCACCTTTTCCCCAGAGATACGTGCCTGCATTGCCCATGTATGAGAATTTTGAAATGAAACACAGCGAGCAGTTTTTGTTCCTAAATCTTGTGTAAGCAAAAATATATTAAAATCAATGATTGTTGAAAATTTTTGTCAAAATGCCGACTTTTGATAATTTAATATTAAAATGAGAACTCATTCCGAAAAATTTAAGGAAATTTATAAAAAAACAAAAATTTGATTTTACTTAGCACGGCAGCAGATATGCAAAGCATGGGAATTCTGTGGGGGAATGAAATTCTGAAATGCCGTTTTGGGGTCCAAAAAATGGCGGATACGCGTCAAAATCATCATTCCTTGGTGTTTCTAATGATGCACAATTTTTTAGAGCATAAAAACATTTAAAAAACGAAAAAAATCTAAAAGTCGAACAAATTGAACAATATATAGGCCAAAACACGAGTATATGGCGCGAAGCGCTGAAAAATTTGACTTTTTTAGCAAATAAATATCTAAAACGCTTTGAAAAGCACTTTTTCTACGAATTTTCGGAAAAATTTCAATAAATTTTGAAAAATGGCCAATTCGAGGGAGGGGTAATGAATTTCTGAGGAGGGGTAGGAAATTTTTTTGGGGATTGAAGTACGCACGGCAAAAAAGTTTAATGATAAGCCAAACAAATCAATAATCGATCTTGCAAATAAAACTAAAAAAATCATGAAAATAAGATGAAGATAGGACCAAACGTCCAAAATGTATTTTTACCCGCCGATTTTTGCAGAAATTTTAAAAATTTAAGCCAATAGGAAGATTATCCAACCCTCCACCCGATAAAGATAAGACTGGTTCACCTCGATTCATCATTTTAATCCGTGATATGCACGCGAGATAAGAAAAAGAAAGAAAAAATAAAGAAAAAATGATACAATGCAAAAGATGTACAATGTATTTAAGCGAGGACTTTGCGAGACAAAAAGTAGAATTTTAGGTACTTCTTGGCCAAAATAATCGAATTTGAATAAAGTTGATCCGCCTTCCACTTGCGTTTGCACCATAGTGGGCGGAGTAACTTCGAAATATCCATTGGCGAAATAGTGATCGCGAAAAGCTTGCGTCAAAACCGATCGAATTTTCAATATTTTTGACGCCTGCGTTTAGACTTTTTATTTTTAGTTGCATCGGTAATGAATAAAATAAATTGGCATAGTAAAAACTTCACAATAAATAAGTCCCTCTAAACGAGACCGTCATTTACACTTTAAACTTTTAAAATTAGTTACGGCAAGTTCTAAGCATAAATGCGCAGGGGCAGCTTTACTAGATTATTTTTTAATTCAATTTTTAATTATTTTTTTATAATTTAATTTTTAATAATTTTCTAGAATACTAAACTTGTTTTTAAGGCGTTTCGCGCCGAATTTTCGCTAAAATAAAAAATTATCAATTATTCAGTGGATCAACAATTTATGACTTACGACAAAAGTGACATTAAGCAAGCTCAATTCAGCAAACCTTGATATTATTTAAAATTCAGTTTTAAGTTACTTGATTTATAAGAAAAACATATATGAAGGCATAGGTTGGTGGCACCGAAATTCTAGGGAGTGCAATATTTTTCAAAGGTCAAAAAATGGCCTTAAAAATTGTGATGTGGCTAAAAAACACCATTTTTCAATGTTTCTCATCAAGCGCTATCCATCGGCATCAAAAAATTGCGAAAAAAAACAAAAAATTTCAAAAATTGAATTCTGGGGGTATTTTGTTTTTTTTTTGGGGGGAGTGCATACCCCCAAAGCCCCACACGCCCAAGCGTGTATAAAGGATAAAGAAAGCGTACGTTTTCTCCGCGAACAACTAAATGCCTGTTATCGAGCAAAACGTCAACATGAGCTTCCTGAAAATAAAGAGTCAAATTATGCAAACGATAAAAATGGAGAAAACTGATAAAATAAATTAAAATAAAAATCGATTACAAAAAATCGATTCGTACGTTAAACGAAGTGGCAAAAAACATCTTCGAAAAACGATCGTACAAAACGAAAAGATGAACGCAGAAATTGCGAAAAATAAAAAAATTAAAAAAATGTAAAATCACGCATATATGTAGTACTTAATCATCAGAAAGAAAATGATTAAATACAGTAACCCTCACTTATCGCAATTTTTTATCTACATAATTCCGCGTTATGCATTTTTAATCATTTTTTAGAGAAAATTACAGAAATCAATGAAAAAAGTTTTATAAAAATTTGCGAATGAAATTATATTAGGGAACGCACAAAAATGACGTAGAAAAGCAAGCTTTTGCCCGCAAAAATATTAACATTTTGGAAATATCAACGTTTAAAAGAACGGGACGGTAAAATTTGAAAACCTTATTCTCCCTGCATAAATGGAAACTTTTATTTTGAAATAAAGGAAATATGATTTTTTGTAATATTCAAATTATAAATTATATTGCGGGACCGGTATTAAAAATACAAAATATTTCGGTAATGTGGCGTATCTCGAGCTGATCTCTCACACTAGTCGCTTTTCTAGTATACAATTTACCCCCCCAGCGTTTTTTAGCCGATCCATATAAGCCACAGTAACCAAACTTCACAAGGAGATAGCTATAAGCCTATTGTACTAATCTGGCAAAATTGATTAACTTACGGTGTAAACTTACTGCTTTAAAAAAGAAATTGAAAAAAACAACTTACTTTACTTTCTAAAGTTACTTTAAACTTGCCGCTTTAAAAAAATTTACTTTACTTCAAACTTACTTTAAACTTATTTTTTAAATTTACTTTTTTAATGTAGGATATTGATTGAGTTACAAAAAACTGCTTTGTTTGAAACCCACCGAATCGTTTACAATTTTTAGATGCCGTTAGTACGTTGTAAACTGTGAGTGTAAAGCAGTAAGTTTACACCGTAAGTTAATCAATTTTGCCAGATTAGTACAATAGGCTTATAGCTATCTCCTTGTAAAGTTTGGTTACTGTAGCTTATATGGATCGGCTAAAAACGCTGGGGTAAATTGTATACTAGATCCGTCGTTTTTATTTCCACTTTTCAAGTTTAGCACGAAATTATGAGCAAGAATGGCAATTTAGACTCTTCACAAAAACGATTTCATTGGAAAATAAGACTAAATTAGCGACTAAACGTATGAAAATCTGAATCGTCTCAGAGAAAAGGTGGAAAATTCTTACGCGTAAGCCGCGTTCTATGTACATTTTTGAACTATTTCAATGCTTAGACCAATTTGAAAGGCCAACGTAGCTCCATAAAGCCAAATAGCAGACAAAAATTAGCATAAATATATTATTTACTGAGACTATAGCTCCAAGGGAAGACGACTGATCAAGAAAATATATATCAAGAGCCAAAATTGAACCCGGCGGAAGAACGAGACAAGGGCGGATTTAAGGGGGGCGGGGGCCGGCAGGCACATAGCTGGCCGTCCTATTTTGGGGGACCAACACCAATTTGGGGGAATAAGCCCAAAAGGGTCAAAAACAGCACAAAATAACGTTTAGAAAGTCCTATTTTTCCGATTTTTCTGAATTTGGGGGGTCTGAACCCCCCTCCATTCTCTCCAGAGATACGTAACTGCCGGCCGCGCCCTCTCCATTGGCCATATCAGGAATGGCTATGTAATTTGCAATTATTTTTGGCCGTCTTTAGCATCTTTTTTCCGGTGCTTTGCGCCGGATGATTCTTTTTAATGACATTTATTTGGTTTCTCGACGACCTGCAAGCATACCTGGGCGTTGGGGGATGGGGAGTTTCGGATGTATGCACCCCCCAAAAACCAAAATACGCCCCAGAATTCAATTTTTGAAAAGTTTTCAGTTTTATTTCGCATTTCTTGATGATAGTGGGAGAAATGTTGAAAAATAGTGTTTTTTTTGCCATACTTCCATTTTTAGGGCAATTTTATGACCTTTGAAAAATCTTGCACCCCCCAGAATTTTGGTGGCGCCCACCTATGCCTACGAGTCATATTTTGGCGCCAGGAATAGTTTCTCGAAGCAGCGAACATTTTTATGACGCTTAAAACGATTTCTGTAACAGAAACGGCTATTTTAATTTTAACACACTTTTCCTCCATTTTTTAGCATAAATTGAAAAATTTTCAACGTTTGGCATTAAATGCTACAAAGGCAGGAAATACAGTTGCATTTTGAATCTGTTAGCGCCCTTCGTAAATTTGGAAGATTATCCGCCGCATTTTCGCTAAAGTCAAAGGAATTTAAACATTTTTTGGCAAAAAAATTGCCTAAAATTTTGAAATTTTTCGCGAAATTTTT
This sequence comes from Mermis nigrescens, assembly GCA_036768485.1. NCBI lineage: Eukaryota > Metazoa > Nematoda > Enoplea > Mermithida > Mermithidae > Mermis > Mermis nigrescens. The sequence continues at coordinate 1,675,827 of JAVLUZ010000275.1, forward strand.
GCGCAAAAGATGATTTTAAATAAAATCAGACAACTTGAAGCGCCGAAAAAACGCAATTTTGGTCGTGAAGAGAGAATTTTTGCACCTATTCTCGACCGTTTTAAAAAAGTTGAGGTACACGACCCGCCCTCTTACTAAAATCCTAGATCCGACAATGAAACGAGGGATTAATTAGTTTTTCAACCAATCGCGACGACTAAATTTACTTAATTTTTAGCGAATTTCATGCGTGTACAGTGGTCGCCATGAAAGATGACGCGCTATCACCCTCAGAATTATAATAGATGGTGCGTCGCGAGCGCCGCGTTTCGTCCATCATGCGCTATTATCTCTTTTTTATTATTATACGCCATTAATCTGTATCATCCCGTTAATCTGGCGATGCGGACGGCGCAATTTAGCTATTAATAGCGCCAACAAGAAGGAAGCGCGCACGTGAATGCTGGAAGCGCGCACGTGAATGTCGTTCTATATTTAGGCGAGCCAACATTAAAATCAATATTTTTGCAAGCCGAGCACTGTCTATTAATTATTATTTATATATTAAGTCATCTAAAAAACTTCAATAGCATTTTTAGAGGTTTTTTATAAATCAATTCGAAATGTTTAAAAACTCCTCAATCAGTGCTGCGTACATCGCTCTGTATTGCGTACCTTTCTGCAAAATTCTTCATCGTCCGTCGCCGGCTTGCAAAAATATTGATTTTAATCGTTGGCTCGCCTAAATATAGAACGACATTCACGTGCGCGCTTCCAGCATTCACGTGCGCGCTTCCTTCTTGTTGGCGCTATTAATAGCTAAATTGCGCCGTCCGCATCGCCAGATTAACGGGATGATACAGATTAATGGCGTATAATAATAAAAAAGAGATAATAGCGCATGATGGACGAAACGCGGCGCTCGCGACGCACCATCTATTATAATTCTGAGGGTGATAGCGCGTCATCTTTCATGGCGACAACTCTATATACAGCTTGGAAATTCCGGGGGTTAGGCACGAAAAATTTTCAAAAAATACTTTTTTTTGGGATAAAAACCGATGGGTACACATCAAAAACGCTGTTTTTCGAAGTTTCGGACAATGCTAGTTCTTTCTAGAACATAAAACATGAAAACATCTCGAGAAAATTTGGAGGAATCGAGAAAATTTGAAGAAAATATATTCAAAACATGTGCTGAAAATCTGACGTTTAAGCCGGTTAAAAAGACACTTTTAGAAATTTTTACGGAAAATTGCGCAGCCATACATGTAGCAGGGGGATCGAGGATCCCTACCCCAAAGTTGATCGCCCCGGTTTCCCCAGAACCAAAAATTTTTTGACCCCTTCTTTCAAAACCAAAAAATTGTTGACTTCCCCACCTCGATTCTTGAGAAACAAATCGATTTTTTGGCCATTTTAGGTCTCTTTTTGGCGAAAAATCGAGTTATTCACCCCCACTCTCCTAAAAATATTCGAACATCCTCATTCTGGGAAGGGGGTTTAAACCTCCAACCCCAAGAACACGTATGATTAAGACTACTTTAAGGCTCGAATATTTTCGGTTATCAAAAAAATAACGTTGACGTCCTATTTGAACAAAGAATAATCTCATACTTCGTTTAAAACGTGATCGATTCCACCCGCTGGCGCATTGCCAATTAAACGCCAAAAATCGCACTGCAGTTCGTGACCCCCGGGCGCGTCTTTGTCAGCTGGGACTTCCAGCAAGGTTCCAGTGACACATACTGTAGCTTCGGTGTTTAGCATTAAAGCATCGTACGTTTGACACTTAAAAACAGAAAAAATTTATAAAAACGGGGAATTAAATTCTTTTAAACTTACGCTATATACCAGATATGCACGTGGGGTGGGGTATGCACCCCCGAGAAACCTAAATACCCCCTCCTCAAAAATTCAATTTTTGATTTTTTTAAATTTTTGATGCCAATGATAGTGCTCGATGGTGTTTTTTCGCCATACCACCATTTTTAGGGCCATTTTTGACCTTTGAAAAATCTTGCACCCCCAGAATTTTGGTGCTGCCCACGTATTGGTGGGAGTCTAGACCAGACATGGGCGTGGCGTGGGGTCTGGGGTGTCTCGAACCCCCAGAAATCGGCGGAACCCTAAAATCAATCGACCCCCGAATTCGAATTCTTCGTAGTAGATTTTTTGGCAATTCGCCCCATCGTATCCCCCTTTCCGAGAAATAGGCTGCTGCCCATGAATGGTACCTATAGACCCCCAGGATAGAAAAATAAAAAATTTCTCTAAAATGAGGCAAAATGAAGGCTGAAAACGGATGAAAATGAACAATTTCCTTCAAAATAGCTTGAAATTAAGCAGAAACTGTAGACTAGCATAGTTAAAACGCTGTTTTAGCATTTACGTATTTTTGTCAATTTTTTGCGTCATTTTGGCTTAAAAACTTCAATATCTGATCCTCATCCAGACAGCACGTATCTCTGGGGGGAATGGGGGGTTCGGACCCCCAAAATTAAGAAAAATCGGAAAAATAGGACTTTTTAATAGTTATGTTGTGCTATTTTTGGCTTTTTTAGGCTTATCCCCCCAAAAATGGTGTTGATCCCCCAGAATAGGACGGCCAGCTACGTGCCTGCATCCAGACCGGCCGAACCGCACGAACATGCTTATTACACGACATAAACGTGGTCGTGGTGAACTGAAAGAAAAAGCGCAACAGTTTTTATACGCTAATTTAGCTTGCGAGGTAAAGAAAGGCTCAAAATGCCATTATTTTAGTGGAAGCCTCTATTGGTACTTGACATACATTGTATGCGAGTTCTAAAATTTTAAACCTCTTAGAAATAAATTCCTGATTACTACGCCCCCAATCGTTTACGTGGTGCTACGAAAAATATATATTTTGGAATCAGAGCTGTGCCGGGGCCGCCTTTTTGCCGGGGCCGGGGCCTGGCCGGGGCCAAGTAAAGCGTGCTTTACCGTGTTCACCCTACCCTACCCCTTATACCTATGTACATATTTATTCTTGCTAGTAGATATGCGCGTCAAGCGTTAATATTTGTTGGGATTACAAGATATAACAGAACATGGGCATTGGGAGGCTTGGGACGTGGGCGTGGGGGTTAGGGGTATGCATCCCCCAGAAGTTGGAATACCCCCCAGAATTCAATTTTTGAAATTTTTTGCTTTTTTAGCGATTTTTTGATGCCAAGGGATAGTGCTCGACGAGAAACGTCGGAAAATGGTGTTTTTCACCACCACCCCCAGAAATTTTTTCACACTCCCAAAATTTCGGTGCTGCCCTCCTATGGTCTAGACCCCCAGAATTCACACTCTCCCCCAAAACAAAATCCGCTAGACGCCCCAGAAATTTATTTTCAGAATTTTTTGTGTTTCTGCGATTTTTTGATGCTAATGGATAGCTCTCATTGAGAAACGCGAGAAAACGGTGTTTTTCGCCCTACCATATATTATCAGGCGCTTTTTGACTTCGAAAAGTTTTGGAACCCTATAATTTTGAGCGGCCCATGTAAGGATTTAACTCCTCTGACTTGGACGCGTTTTTCAATTAGCTTTACTTCGCACTTTTTTAGGCTTATTATTCTATTTGTTCTGATAGACGTAGCTGTCTGCTACCAAGCAAGCTGGAAAGCTCGGCTATATGAATTGCAATTCAAGATATGTCAATTTTGATTATTAACTAGAAATTTGCACCAACCTGACATAATAAAATAAAGATTTGAATTAACAAGATGTGTGGTGTTGCTTGAAATTGAGCTTGAAGGTAAATCTGCTCAAAACATTATCAATTTTCTACATTATAATCAATTATAACACTGGCCCCGGCACAGCTCTAATTTAAATAAGGGAAAAATGATAGGCTGAGCTTCTCAAATAATCTTGCATTTTTGAATTAAAACATATAATTGATAAAATTAGCACCAACTATGGGGGGGTAATTGAACCCATAAATTTTTTAACCCCCCCAAAAAAAAAGAATTCGTGATTCTCCAAGTTTCCAACAAATTCGTAGAAAAGGTATTGTTTATAGCATTTTTAGCCATCTATTTGTTCAAAGGTACCAAATTTTCGGCGCTTCACGCCACATACTCATTTCATGACTATATTTTGTCCAATTTAATCATATTTTTTGATTTTTTATGTCTTTATGCTCTAGAAGGATTAGGAATCGTCCGAAGCACCAAAAACGATATTTTTGAAGCGATCGCACCATTTTTAAACCCAAAAAGGGCATTTAAAAAATTTCATCCCTCGGAATTGAGAACTACCACGCTGTGCATGTCTGGTACCAGCCGATACCAAAAAGGAACCAGTAAACCCCTAATTTCTAGTCATTCAAAATTTGCCAAATTAAACAAAGAACAAATGCCATGCTCTCACCAGTAAGTCATTCAACACGCATTGCAAGTAACCAGTTCCATCGCGAAGCACAATAAACATCAGACCCTTGCCTGAAAATTCAACGACGATTCAAATTATTGATGCAAATGCATAAAAAACAAAATGTGGTAATTAAGGTTAGATTCATTAACTTAACTATCTCTATGATATCTATCATAGGTGCGCAAAGTAAAGTTTTCAGGGAGGATTGAAAATCAAAAACTTGGAGATATAAAGCTAAGTGCTTTGTAAAAAACGATTCGACAGCGAAAAAAGGATTTTAATGCTTTGAAACTGCCATGTTCGAGCAATTGTAGCAAATATATAGCCTTTTTGGGCACTTCTACAGAAAAGTAAAGCTCGTTGCTAAAATAATCAATAATAATCTGCTTTATTTTTATCCGTAGGCTTAGGCTTAGATTAGCGGCATTACCCATTAATACATTGCCGTCGCTTAAGAACCATCGTATTTTAAAAATATGGGACTATTGCAATTATTATTATCATACATGTAACGGCTCGAAATTTCGGGGTATCCGCAGTGATCGACCGGGTACCCGGGCCCGGACCGGGCCCGGCCGGTCATAGCGGGCCCGGCTGAAAACCACCGGGCCTCAAATAATTATCGTTAATATTTTAGACGTTTACTATTTCAGCTGTTGTCCGTATTTCTTATGAATTTGCTAGCCTGTGATTCTATTTTAATCCATTTGCATTACTTCTGCCCACTAGCTCATTATCATATACATGTCAACTTCATATGCGCATTCATCTTCTATACAACGCTTCAATCAGAGGCGTAGCCAGGATTTTGGTTCGGAGGGCATACACAAAAAAATTTTTTAAGACTAATTTTGCATTTAATGTTAGTAAGGTTAAGTACCTATAATAATTCGACCTTTAGTAGTGTAGCCTAGCTAATTTATGCGTTTCTGACAATCAGAAATACAAAAATGTTAATCAGCGCGAAACGCCGGAAATTTTTGAAATTTTTACCGTTTTCATGTAGAATTTACGGTCTTTTAATTTACAAACACTTCGGAAATCATTAGATGCGCAAAGCACCAAGGATTTTAGGAATCTTTTACTGTCCTTAACATTGTGTAGCCTGTGAATACTAATATTCTGTGATATTTTGCCTGATTTAGGCTATTAAACGCAATGCTGAAGCTTTACAAAAAGAAAGAACAATAACCAGCAGCGCCATGCGCCAGAAAATTTTGACGTTTTAGCTCTTTAAACACAATTTATACCGCTTAAATCATACAGAACAGAGAAATTATTTCGGCGAACCCGTTTTCCTTTTCGTCCTCTCAAAAATCTCGCTGCACATTTACAACGAGATTTTACGGCGGGGGGGGGACTGCAGTGGCGCGCTCAATCGCCCTCTAGAAAATTTTGTAAAAAAACACTTTAATGTTAAATACTATCGAATTTTCGCAAAATCGGCCAAATCTCGGTTCTAAATTAAGCCCAAAACACTTAAAATTGATGAAGTCCTACATTGTACAAGATTTCTAAGCTGAAATGCGCTTTTCGACCTCTAAAACGCAGCAAAGGGTGCTGCCAATAAGATATAAAAGAGATGTATCAATGACAATTTTGTTCTTATCGTTTTCAGGCCCATTTGTGGCCTTCTTAATGAGAATATATAACTCAGAAAACAGAAAATGCGCAAAAACATAAGAAAATTTGGCCATTCCTTTGATTAAAAATAGGATTATGTGTCCTGTCCTTGTAACAGAAAGACAAACAAAGCAAAGAATAGACAATTTGGTACACATTCGCACATTTACTGTTATGCTCAAGAAGCATGCACAGTTTCAATCAACGGACAAATAGAGCAATAAATCGCTTAAGTGATGTAAATTGATCGATTATTTTAGCTAATTTAAGCTTTTGAACTCATTGGATCTATGTAACAATAAATATAATAAAGACTCAGCGCTAGGCTCCGGAAAATTTTTGACGTTTTTGCCTTTTTGAACTCAATTTTCTGGACGCAATTATTACACTCGAAAAATCAACAAAATTTCTGAAAAATTTCGGGGGGGGCAAGTGCCCCCAATGCTCCCTGGCTACGCCTATGGCTTCAATACGTGTCCTATCCTATACACTCACAATTTCAATTGACGTCAATGTACGCTATGGTTTGAGTTCTAAAATCCAAACAGCATATCTTCTATCCGACCATATCATAGTCGCTGTTATGTCTGAATGCGTGAATTTAATGCTCAATTTCCTTTAAATATCTACATGAAACCTTGTGCTTTTTCAAACCGTGTTTAGTTGCACGTGCATTTTAATAATGAAATTGCGCGCTATTGTATTAAAACTTTGTTCTTGCTTAAATAATGCTACCAAAATCCTTGCTAACTACTTAATTTATTTTTAGAAAGATTGAATAATTAACAGAGCTTAGAATTCAAAAATCTTCTTGATACAGCAATAAGCCTTGCGTTTGACAAATAACAAATGTTAAATCGGTCTAAATATGTATCTTATGCATAACATTATATTGGAAGCAAGGCATGTTATTAGTATATAAGCCTGGGCCCGGGCCCGGTACCAAGCCCGGCAGCAAAGCCCGGGCCCGGGCCCGTATTTTTAGCCCGGTCGATCACTGGGTATCCGACCAATTTTAGGGAGGGGGGTAAATGACCACCAATTTTTGGCCAAAAACGGTCGAGAAATTCGACATTTTCCAAAAATCGGGGGGGGGGTCAAAGATTTTCCGGCTTTGGGGGATGGGGGAAGAGACGTCCGCCTTCCGGTGCGTGGATCCTCCCATCCCCCTCTTACATGTATGCTTACATATCATTATAATTGTTGATGACGTCATGACAGTTATAATTTTGTAGAGCAATCACCATGAACTCAAACAGCATATTTCTGACTTAAAAAAAGCTACCTAGCTAGTTTTCGGAGTCCAAAAAACCTGCACGGCTGTGCTTTTTCGGCCAAAATGGCTACATAGCTATCATTTTTTTACGCTCAGGGGGACTTACATTCACCTATCACCCCCAATGCCCATGTATGATATCTATTTTACAATTGGTCGAATCAGAGCTTGCCGCTAAAATTGAAATACAATTTTTTTAATGGTCCGATCATTCAGGCACTAGCAAAGAAAGATGCTCCGATGGAACAAAAAAGGTAAATATACTTGAATTTCTTCATTGTAAAGGATGTAAAAGGAGGGGACTAGGAAATTTCCCTATATGCTCAAAAGCCATAGGAATGTGCTAAACAGTTAGACTTACCCTAAACAACGCAGAAACCGAAGTATATTCTGCGGCCTAAACACGTTTCTGCAGATTTCCCGTAGTAATTTCTATTACGATGGCAAGTATTTTTATTACTTCATTTTGGAAAATTTAAAGAAATTTTTAGTGGTTTTTCATGCAAACTATTGAGTTGGCCAACACTATTATCTTTTACGCCAGAGCATTGTGGAAGGTCAAAATTTCATGAAATAAATAATACATTGATTATTTAATAGTCATGAAAGCGTCTCCAATACTCTTTTGCGAAACACTTAAAAACGTTTTGTGACTACAACCTCATTTTTCACAGGCCGCAGAATATACTTCGATTTTTGCGTTGTTTAGGGAAGTCTGACTCTTTAGCACATTCCTATAACTTCTGCGCATATAAGGAAATTTCCCTTACTCCCCTCCTTTTACATCCTTAAAAATGAAGAAATTCATGTATATTTACCTTTTTTGTTCCATTGGAGCATTTTTCTTTGCTAGTTCCTTCTTTTATTTAATACTTCAGCCCATATATCCATAGGTGAGCAGCCAATTTTCGGGAGGACTAAGCCCAAAAAGGCCAAAAATAGCACAAAATAACGTTTAAAAAGTCCTATTTTTCTGATTTTTCTAAATTTGGGGGAAGGGGTCCGAACCCCCCCCCAGAGATACGAGCTGAATGTACCTTGTCGGCGAAGTCGATGAACCCATCCGTAAACGGAAACTCGCTTTCCCCTATACTTAAGCGCTTCATGAATTTTAATTCGCGTTGACTGGGGCAATGTCGGATCTTCAACTATTTTTATTTTTTTCGCTTCTTCGAGATTTTTCGCCCGCCGTTCGCTATCTTCCAGCTAAATAGGAAACTTAAGTATCTTCTTCTGACCAGACACGCGCGTGAAGGGGCTGTGGGGGTGCCCGACCAATTTTAGAGGAGTAAGGGAGTCAATGACCTCCAATTTCTGACCAAAAACGGCCAAAAAACACCTAAAAACGGTCAAAAAAATCGAATTTTCCAAAAATCGAGGAGGGGTCAAAAATTTTCTGGCTTTAAGGTATGGAGGGACAGCCGACCTTAGTTGGGGGATCCCCGTCGCTCCTCTAACATACATGAAAAGACCCTCAGAATGGAAAAAACGGAAAATCTTTTTGGGAAAATGAGGCAAAACAAAGGTAAAAAAATGAATTAAAATTGAACATGTCCCCCAAAAGTGTTTAAAATTGACAGGAAACTGTGGAATAACGTGATTTTAACACCATTTTAGCATTTACGCCAGTTTTTGCGGCCACTTTGGCCTAAAAATGCTCGTATATGAATCGCCCAGATCGGCTGACCTCCCTAATATCGGCCATGCTGCGCATCTACGAGTATGCTTCTGACCAGACATGCAGAGCATAGAAATGCGAAGAGTGAAATCAAAAAATTTATCTGAATTGTCTTTTAGGGTGAAAAAGCATGGACATTATCGGGGCTCAGGGGCGTACTATCCCCGCTGAAGGGTCAGCCAGACAGGTACTGTGTGCGATTTTAAGGTGACGGAAAGTTTTTTTGCTTCATTTCTGATTTTTGAGGTCAAAAGCAGTAAAAATGTTAAAATAGTACTTCTATGACTTTTTACCCAAACAGCGCCAAAAATTAATAAGTTTCTGTGTTTATTGCTAGAAGTGATATAACGCAGTCAAAATGGACTAAAAATACTATAAAATGCGAAATGACTACGAAAATACGTTTCATAAGCTATTTTGACCCTTTTGGTAGTTTAAACAGCAAAAATATCGTGAACATTTAATTTACTGTTTAGTATTTCTGAGATTTTACCCCCCCCCCCAATGCAGACCCTGACCTTGTGCATCTGCATATGATGGACAAGCGTCAATAACACCATTTCTAGCGTTTCTGACGAGGCTTCATCTATTTAAGATGTAAAACGAGAAAATTTCGGAAAATAATCAAAAGGAATTCGAATGAATTGAGAATTATTCAAAAAATAAGTACAGTTATGTAGATATATGGCGCGAAGTGCCGAAAATTGATACTTTGAGCACGCAAATACATAGCTAAAAACGCTTAAAACAGCGCCTTTTCTACAAATTTTTCGGAAAATCACGAATTCTAGGGGGTGAAAAAATTTCTAGGGGAAAGGCGAGTGAAAACCTTCCTGAGGAGACAATCCCTTAATCCGCACATTTACATAGGGATGGTGAGGGGATATTACCCCCACCTCAGGGTCTGAGACTTCAATTACTATGGGACGATTTTGAGCTATCAAACATTTTCTGCATGATTTTTGGGTACAAACGCAGCGAAGATATTAAATTTTTTCGGCGCTTCGCGCCGACTGATTTATTTCTATTTTGCTTACCCATATAATACCTAGAATGAACTTAAAATGAACTGAGAAGTCAAAATTTTCGACGAATTCTTATATTTTTTACTTACAAGAGTGATGAAACTAGTCAGAATGGGAGAAAAAGAAGTTTCAAATGGAGTTTTTCACATTTAGACATGCTAAATATGATGTTTTAGTCCTTTTTCATATTTGACCTGCTTAAAAGCTAGACTCTAAATTTGGTGGTCCTACATTTTGGTATTCCACCCCCCTGAACTTTCGATCTTGGGAAACTATGCCTTCATCCTCACTTAATATCATGCATGCTTCTGACTAAGCATTCAATATGAATAAAGTATTGTCCAAAGCAACGTAACAATAGCTTGCTCGATAAAACTTAAGATTAAAATGATTATTTTTCTAACTGCCTATCAACATAACAGATCGATTATGTGCAATAAAGGCGTTTATGACAACAAGAACAGGCACAGAACAGGTGTAAGGCTATTTATTGCCTGTCTTCGACCACTTTTGTAAGGAAATTTTCAAGTTTGTCATCTTTTGGCCTTATCTTTTCCCAGAAAATTTCAGATGAGTATACGATGCCATAGACAAAGAGCAGCTGAAAAGCTTGAGAGGAGAAATAGATTCCAGCATGGCCGATCGAGGGGGGTCAGCCGGTCTAATGGGGGTCAAAAATAAAGCTTTTTGAACCAAAATGACCCCAAAAACTGGAATACATGTGAAAATAGCGTTAAAACTACGTTATCCCACAGATCCTGGTCAATGTCAAGCACTTTTAAAGAAAATTTTCAAGTTTCATTCATTATTTGCCTATATTTTGCTTAATTTTTCTCAGAAAATTTTCCATTTTTTCCATGCTCTGGGTCTAGACCATATGTGTACGGCATGGCTGATCTGGAGGATCAGCCGATCTAATTGAATCAGAAGTTGAGCTTTTTTGGGCCAAATTTAACTTAAAAAATGGCGTAAGCGCTAAAATAGCGTTGAAACTACATTATTATACGGTTTCTGGTCAAATAGAAGCACCTTTTAAGAAATAAATCAATTTTCATGCAATTTTGGCCGTCATTTTGCCTCATTTTACCGCATTTTGCCGAGAAATTTTCCAATTTCTTTATTCTGGAGATTAGGACTCCCAACCCTCCACGTGCATAGGTGCACAAGGAAAGGGTCGGCAAGGGAAGGGTAAAATCCCAAAAATCCAAAACAGTAAATTTAACGTTTACGATTTTTTTGCCATTTTAACGATCAAAATGGTCAAAATAGCCTGTAAAACGTTTTTCGTGGTAATCTCGAATTTTAAAAGCATTTTTAGCTCATTTTGACTGCATTACATCACTTTTAATACTACAAAATGCAAAAATTTATCAATTTCGGGCGCTTTTTGAGTAAAAAGTACTTAAATCTGGAGCAAAGCGACGGAAAAATTTTGACGTTTTTACTGCTTTTGACCTCAAAAATGATGCAAAAAACGTTCCATCAGATCAAAATCGCCGGACAGTACCTGTCCGGCTGACCCTTCAAGGGGAATACCCTCTATGTGCATGTATGCCCACGTGCATGTCTGATCTGGACTTGCAATCCCCCACGTGCATAGCATGTCTTGAGGGGGTATATACCCAGCCATTTTTAAGGCGGAGAAGGGGTTATCTTCAATCAAGCACCTAAAAAATGGTCTGAAAACGCAAATTCTTTGCCGGAAATAAGGGACATGGAGTACAAAATCTCAGCGAGGATGGGGACGACCAACGATGAGTGGAGGGATGCACGATGCTCACGGTTTCTAACACCGAATTCACCGAATGTGCGACATGCACATACATACATATAACGACTCGAAATTTTGGGTGGGGATTCCTGGCCCTTTTAGAGGGCGGGGGAGATGACCTCAAATTTTTGACCAAAACGGCCAAAAACATCTAGAAACGGCCAAAAAACATCTAGAAACGGCCAGAAATTCGATTTTTCCAAAAATCCGGAGGTGGGGGTCGAAAAGTTTCTGGCTTTCAGATAATGGGGGACGGCCAAAGTTCCCCCATACCCCCTCTTACATGTATGTGCACGTATATAAGCAGGCATTTTGTATTCCCTTTGGTATGTACTTAGTTTGACCTTTAAAAGGAAGATACAGAAAATTTTTTAGCAAGAGAAAATGAGAGCCAAAATGAACAAATAAAAACTTAAAACGAATGCGGCCAAATAATTTACGTCTTAATTAGAGCACATGTTTACGTCCGACTTGAAGCCTTTTGTTTGGCCTCAAAATTAGAAACAAATCAGATCAGAAATAAGTTATTTGAATTTAATTGTCATAAAGAATGAATTACGTAAGGCTTGCGCTTTGACCTTTTCATTATCGAGACTGAGAAGTCCTAAATGCAAATAATACCTCCTTCTTCGCCTGGTCATCGACTTTCCTCTGTTCTCTGGCCCAAATTTTCTTAACCTTCTTGAATTGGGATTGCGAAACTGGTTCCCAAGAGACCTAGCATTGTAAAGTTGTATATAAAGTTGGATAAATGAGCAAAACATAAATAACAAAATCACTGGCAATCCATTTTCAGGCGATTCCGTCTCCACTAGAAATTTTGGAAATGGCTCTGAGCCGGCAAAATGCATGGCCTGCAAATGAAAAATAAGACATATTCTTCTCATCAATTCGTAGTCCCTTTTATTTACAAAAAATACACATTAAGTTAATTTTGTTTTTGTAGGCACATGTGTATCTTTACAACATTAAAGCTTATTAGACGATCAAGCTAAAATCATTTAAACCCCAAACTATTCTTCGTACGTGTTATAAATTTTAAAAGTTCAAAATGGATTTAAATTAAAATTCAATACATCCCATATAACTATTTTTGGGGCGAAGAAAGTAACGGATCTTAAAAGGATTGGTTGGAAAATTTTCGTAGAATTTCACATAGGTAAGCGAAATAAATCACTAATAGTATATATAGATTCTACATATTTTTTGCGTATTTTGATAAAAGTCTTTGTCTTACTTGGAGTATTCCCTCCGTATCCAAAGTCGATCGCTCCCACTGCGTTTTTATGTTTTTTTGCTATTGTTGACCAAAAGTTGAAGGTCATTTATTTTCCCGTCCCCAAAATGGCCAACTATCCCCCAATTGCGAGCTCTTACATATCTACTGTATGTATGACTATGCCTATACAGAATCCTGTTAAGAAAATAAAATATATCCACCATTTTTACTTATTATTAAGTAAAAATTATTTAAAAATTATTAAAAATTATTATCACTAAATTATTTCTATTTTATTAATTTCCAATTTACTTTCTTGCAATTAACACAATTAAAATATGTGTAACAAATGAAGAATTCAAATTTTTAATACGGAATGAAACACGTTTTAATCCTGCGGCAATCCGAGTATACCATTTTCATTGCAATAACCAGCAACTCTTGTTTTATCATATTTTTCGTATTTTTGTTAGTGCCTTTCATACACTAGGCGTACAATGTAATCGCTCAGGCATTAAGGTTCCTAATTAACATAACACAGGTGAATAAATATTGATTTAAAAAGTAATGGTTGCATGCGACAAAGTGGCAGTATAAAAACGGGCGAACAACGATAGTTCAACATGGTTCAATGCTTTTTTGAAGCCATACAATAAAAACCTCAAACTAGCACACAAATCTTCGTTCGAGTACTATTGATGTTCGTGATTTCCAAGAAATAGGGGTATTCTTAATTTTTCATTGATAAACAAAAACTAACTTTTTGATCTAGAGTAAAAATTTTGATTAAAACTTGTGGCTAAAGTTAATATTACGGTACTTTTAGAAAAGGAGCAAAACGAATATGGAATGCCAAAATTTTTTCATCAAACTGGTAGAACATGATAAATTGAAGCGCAGAAAAACAATTTGGTGAAAATCTGAGCCAAACTTGCAAAGTTACAGGCAACTCTCAATTTGAGTGTTGGGACGCTTGAATGACTCGATTTAAGGACTACAAATTTGTCAGAAATAAATAACATGGGCTAGAATTACGGAAGGAAGCATTGCAATGAAGGAGAAAAAAGCGCGGAATGCTGTTTGAAATTTAAAAAACCTTTAAAAAATTTTCATATTTTTTACATGTTTTTTTCGGTTTTACTTGATAAGATAGGCATACGAAAATCTAAGTTTTTGCTTCTATTATACTTAGGCTTAGGCTTAGTATATCTGAAAAGGTGTTTTAAGCTGCTTAGGTCGAAGTCGCTCCCGCTCAGGTCGATGTATGTATGTATAAATGCTTAGGTCGATGTATAGATGCTTAGGTCGACATGTGATTCTGCATTCCGCTGTTTGAATATTCAAATATACTTAGGTCGAGAAGAGGCTAATTAAGGAAACCCATAGATTTTGTAATATTGATCTTAGACGGATTAACTTTTTCCGCGCTTTCTTTCAACATGTTCTAAATACCTACTGAGCAAAAAAATCCGCTCTTCTGAAGTTTATTATATAGTATTCTGAAAGTACCATATTCTTAATTTACTCTAAACTTGCAAAAAACATTTCTATCTACCTAACCTACCAGCTGACTAAAATCTGAGATGAATTAATACATTTGGGAACAGCAAAATACAGCATCACATACTTTATAAAAAGATTTAACGAAGATTAATTGCTCACTCCGTGAATAAGGAAATTCTGAGCATCTTTAGCAGCCCCAAACCTACCTTGAGTAGAGTTTTAAAAGGCATATTCAGACTGCCATCGCCGCTCTCATCGTTGCCTTTCAATTCAGATATGTGCAAAGCTTCTAATCCCAAATCCATAGTTAGAAATTAACGCTAAATAATCCAAATATAACATTATTCATCTCATAGAAAATAAAATAAAAATTGAGCAATAATAAATTGAAAAATTCATGAAGATATCATACACACGAAAGCATGCGACATTGAATGAAACTGCGAGCTTAGAACAAATTAATACCGTTCCAAAAAATTAGAATGATTTCACGCAGAAATGTCACTGCTCAACGATTTTTATTCGATTATACCTATAAGATTCGAAACAAAAATTATACAATGCTCCAGAAACTAAACCTTTCCCCCCAGAAGAAATTTTCGAATTTTCTGAAATGGAACTTTGCGCTTGCGTAACGCTGTTCTCCGACGATTTTTTGAGAACAAACTAATAAAATTCGGCGCTCTTCTAGTTTTGTCTATTATTTTAACTTAATAGCAACAAAAAGCTATAAAGTTTTGTCGCCACTGTAAAAATAAAAAGTCCAAAGTTTCCAGATTGCGAGCCATACCAAAAAAACTTTCTCCACACTTCGAAAATTTGATTCGCAAAACACCTCAAAACTGTAAAAAAACAGAGGTGTGCAGCGGCGTGTGCGAGAATAAATGACGAAACAATATTCATTTCAGTACGACGATGTATTCACAGTATTAATCGAGCCGAGGAGTTTATTCTACAAAACCTTGTGCATGTAAATCGAGTTTTGAAATTCTCAATAATGATCACAGAAGTATTTCCAGAGATTAAAATTTAGCACATTAAAACTTACCCCTGTTCCCTGTTTAACATATCATGATTATCGTATCATTTAAAACCACTTTTGCAGTCAATTTACATCGATTGAAAAAGTATTTTACTATTTTTGTAAGCTGCACATTTCAGTTGCTCGCTTCTTCGCTACACAAATAGAAGAACAATACTATGTCGAACTAAACATGCATATTCCGGAATAGATATTTCTTATTCACTTAGCCTATTTAAGCGAATATTTGTGCATTATCGAGGTGAAATAATTCAGGATTAAAAAAATCTCTTCTAAAGCAATTTACAATTTACACCCTACTCCAGCAGCCTTGGTTGGTCAGATTGCTTCCCCCTCTGCTACTGAAGTCGATTTTCCGAATATTTTTGGTCAAGTGAGGCACAATGGGAGAAAATCGCCTGTCAATCAAACAGCTTCAGCTAGTCAGATTACTTCCACTCCTGTTAGGACATCTAGGATGGGTGGAGGTTTTTCTTTTTTCGAAGTTTTTCTTTATTCTTGCTTTCCCTTTCAAGATTCATTTAAAGCTAAATATATTCCCATATTTAAAGAATAAGTATGATCAAGGAGTTGTGTTGCTTTTGAGAAAGGTTGAGAAGCTTCAAATTCGCTATGATAAGCTTCAGTTGGATGTTGCATTTCTTAGGGAATGCATTGATAATTCAGAATGAAAGCCAGAAATTTAGGAATACTTCCTAAATTTCAAGCTTTCAAGGTTTCCAATAGGATGCTTAAGCGTTCTAAGTGTTACATAACATGTCAGAGGCTTCTGCTTAATGAGAAATTGAAAGGTAAAATCAAAGAGGTCGAAAGAGTCCTAAGAGATTTAAAGGCGCAGGTTGCTTTTTTGATTCACGAGTACCTATCCTTGCCTGATTCTCAGGTAGCATGAACATACATTAGACGCAATGTGTCTAAATCACTCAACCATGTTGGACAGTTGCATAGCAAGAAGGTCAAAAACAAAAACTTGCTTATGCATAAAAGTATCATTAGTATCGATCCTGACAAGGTTGTGGTTAATTTTAGTAACCGAGTTTGACAGCTCATGAGAAGCTTGTCTTGTCTTATGGTATGAAGTATCTACTCTATTACACCTAGGAAGATTGAGTATGCACGGTGATTATCTGCTGCCTTTTGAGAAACTGATGGGTTTCCCCAATAAGCAGACTGCCTTAACAGTGACAATGTAAAGATGCAAATCATCATGAATCAATTGCGTGATATTGCTCTTAGCTCATATTTCAATTATGATAAGAACCATTGTGATATTCTATCAGAGCGTGACTATGAAATCCTCAGCAATCTGTCAAAAGACAAGAATATCATTGTCCTAAAGGCAGATAAGGGTAATCAACATACGTGGGCAGCAAGAAAATTCTGGGGGGGGGGTGCAAGATTTTTTGAAGGTCGAAAAATGGCCTTAAAAATGGTGGTATGGCGATAAAAACACCATTTTTCGACGTTTCTCATCAAGCACTATCCATTGGCATCAAAAAATTGCGAAAAAAACGAAAAAATTTTCAAAAATTGAATTCTGGGGGGTATTTTGATTTCTGGGGGGTATTTTGGTTTCTGGGGGGGTGCATACCCCCCAACCCCCCACGCCCAGGTGTGGTAATCAAGTTGTAATTTTGAACGACTACATTCGGAAGTTGAATGATGTCTTGAATGATATCTCAAAGTTCAAAGTCATTGACTGTAATACTCTTCAGTTTATACGCTCAGTTGAGAAACGCATATCAACCCATATACTGAAGTTTCATAAGCAGAATTGTAACTTAGAGGGGCTTCGCCCGCTTTCGAGTTATTGGAGTATCTTAGCGCGCGCAAATGAGTTGGCTGATTAAGTACTTGAAGTATGTACGGATAACTAAACCAACAGCACGCCATCGAGGAAGATACCCAACACACAACAACTACAAAAGCAACGAACCCCAGTAAGTACCTTCGGGGCTTACCTAAGTACCTATGCTACAGTTAGCGCTGGTCAGGAAGCTGCGGTAAAAACCTGCACTCTTTCAAAATGACCCTGAATACCTACTACCTAAAATCTCCATGGACGTAATTGGTCCGGTACTTATGGAGATTATGGGATGGAGATGCCGACCGCAGATCCTAGCCAGGAGTAATTAGATAACCCTGGTATTTGCCCTAGGTCCTTGGACCTTTTCAGACCAAAAGAATAATTTTTCGCGAAAAGAATTGAAAGGGTTTCGCACCAGATTACCTACGGCGAAACTACTTATAAATTTCGGTTCCAATAGCACTCTGTACTTAAATCACAACAACAAAGAGCTCTTATCCGGGCTGTCATCTACTAAAAAAATTGTGTAATAATTTTTATAGATTTTTGGTTCGAAAGAGGAATTATGAATTTTGCACGAAATGATAAATAAAGGTTTTACCCAACGAAATCCGGCAAGAAATAAGGTAGAGGCCGGCCTGTTCCCAATTCCTAACTGCCTGCGGTATATTGCACCTCTAGACAGTTAATTTGTTGTGCTTTTACCAAATCAAAACAATTTACAGGCAATGGCGCTGATACAGTCTGAAACGACACGCCAGAAAACGAAAAGGCTAATCTGCCACAAACTAGACTAATCATCGTAGGGGGAATGGCCTACAGTAATATATGAAGAAAAATATTGTATAATGTGTTTATAACAAAAATGGGTGCTGCTTGCACATAGATTTTTCGGGTCTCTGCACAGGCTCAACGTGAATAGCGGTCATGTCGCCTATGTTTTAATTGTAAAAATTGATAGGGGACTTGTAGGGGGTTCCACAGTAAAAGGTCGCATCTTCGTATCCCTCGCGACACATAGCGACAAGAGTCCAACCAATTGACACTGTGTGGTTGGAATGCCTCCACATGTCGTACTATCGATGATCTGAAAATATGGCTGGATCGCCAAAGTGGAACCAAAAGACCGGATGGTCGGAATAGGCGCACTAAGGTGCGCAATGGCCGTACAAGTAATGGCACATGTAGATACACTATCTATACTTCTGCCCTCACCGGGAAAAAATTCGGATCACGAGCCGAATTTTTTAAAATGGAAAAGAAAATGATAGAAAAATGAGAAAAATTGTTGGGGATCCAACAAATGGGAAATTTGAGTAATTTTATTGAAATATTTAGGTTGGGCCCCCTGTGGATGGGAAAAAATTTTGAATTGAAAAGTATGGCGGCTGAATCCATGACTGAGCCTCTATCGAGTAGTGCAGAGACCTGAAAAATAAATTTGAATAAAAGAAAAATTTAAGTAGATTTTAGATAAAATTAAGATAAAATCAGGCCACACTTGCTCTGAGCAAGGTCAAGACTCAACGAGTTTAAAATGACGAGATTATGCAAAATTTAAAGACGAAAATTAAAGACGAGATTTAAAGGCACAAGGAATGACGAAGCGCGAACTAGTAGTTTTTATAACAAGAAAAATTTACGACAAAACGCGGAATAAAACGACGTTGATCCAACAAACGGTATGCTGCTGGCCATTGGCACAAATGCAGAGTCCAAATATAGAGTAAGAGCCAAACGTGGCTACTGGCGGCGTTTGTGATCTGGTTTTGTCGTTGGAAAGAAGCAAGACGACTGAATCGAGCGATGTGACGAGTCGCTAGAGTCCGTATGGCGGCGTTGCGACGGGCGATCCTCATCCGATAGATTGATGTGTGGTTGCATCTGTTTGCGCAGGCTGTGATGTTTGTCGTAAGAAATGGCCTCAGGCAATGGTGCTCCAAACCCATAATAAACTTGTGGCTGACTAGATGGAGTAGCCGGATGGCGGAAATCCTCAAAATTTCGATTGTGGCGCGGTGGTGATGGAAAGCGCCCAAAACTACCAGTTTCACGCGAATGAGAGCGCGATTGTTGCGGTTGTTGTTGACCCCAAAATTTGTTTGACTGTGACATTGAACGGCGTTCGTGCTGCGGCCGGTTGAGGCTGACGGCTGACCGCGGCAACCAATGCGTTGGTGATGGGCGACGCCCAACACCTATCGCATTGACGCTGCGGCAACTGCTGCTGCGACGATTTGCGCTGCCAATGTTGATAACTGCCAACGGTGTCAGTTGACCGCTGCAACCAATGCGTTGGTAATGAGCCACGCCCAAAACCTTCGCGCTGATGCTGCGGCAACCTTTGGCACTGCACTGCTCGTGGCGGCTGGGTTGAACGCGGCCGATGCTGCTGCAGAGGACGAGCGGAGCTGCCAGTGGGCCACGGCAATCTACACATTGGAGATGGGAAATGACCAAAACCTCCGCTAGATTGCTGCGGTAACCGCTGCTCCAATTGCTCACGCGGCATCAATGTTGCTGGCAACTGGGGCGGATTCTGCCTGAAACGAGACAAAGAAGAGGGTCCGGGTTCAGTATCTGATGGCTTCGATAATAACGCCAGTTGGCGATAGATCATCGCTTGCCTCTCGCGTCGCTCCTTCCGTTTTTGGTTGGCTTGATAAGCTCGTTGAGTATGCTCGTATTTATTCCGGACGTATTGGCTGGCCCTTAATAAAGGAATAGCTTCGTGATAGGATCTCAAATGTTCCATGTATGTGGTCTGATCCTCACGTCTTATTTCAGAGGCCACAGCTAAAGAGCCTGGCTTACGCGCAACAGTAACGCGTGGCAATGGTGGCATTGGTTGAGTTTCACGTTCGGCTATCTCAATTATCATTCGGGCCTGGCGCAAATCAATCTGAGCCTGTAAAGAAAGATCTGTAACGTTTTGTCTTTTCTTCGCTTGGGGGCCACTTGGGCCCTGCAAATCAGCAGCTCGTTTCTGTGATTGCCGTCTCTGCTGGTTTTGGCGAATATTGTCCAATTTGTCAGGCAGTTTTCTCTGAAGATAATGCAATGAGTGTTGGTGCGATTTGTGGCGACCAAATTGAGCCGGCACCATTAAATCTGGATCCATGGCTTTGCAAATTAGTCGAATGTTGCGATGCAGCACAACCAGATCCTCGATTTCTTCCGCTGATTCAGGAAATTCCACGAATGCTTCCCTTGGAAATTGAGTGTAAGTCGGGCCAAAGAACGCGGCACAAAGTATCCGTCGAATTTGTTCACACATTCGCCAGGCGATTCCAGGGTCACCATACAACGTTGCGAAGATGAAGAAACATTGATCCATATAGCGCAACAGTGATGTAGCTTGCAATGCAACACGTGCGCAGTAGCAAACACTGGTTCGCGGCTGAAAGTGGTTTCAT
The DNA here is from genome assembly GCA_036768485.1 of Mermis nigrescens. Classification (NCBI taxonomy): domain Eukaryota; kingdom Metazoa; phylum Nematoda; class Enoplea; order Mermithida; family Mermithidae; genus Mermis; species Mermis nigrescens. The sequence goes on from JAVLUZ010000275.1 coordinate 1,696,558, forward strand.
ATTCTCTCTCAAATTCACAAAACGCTTCAAAAATATCAACCATTTGCCGCATCGTCAAGCACAACAGCGCCATATGATCAGGCTGAGGCTGGATGCGGTGCGGAAAAAATTCAGGCTGAAGTGTGACGCCAATTCAAACGTTCATTTGCGGCGGCATTGGCTGGAATGGATGATTTGCGACGTATTGGATGTTTACTTCGTACACCATTTAGCCAGTTGTAATGAACATGCAATTTCGCGTGAACAACGGATCTGGATAGAACTGGCGGTGGAAAACAGAAGGCTGCGTAATAAAATGTGGCGCAACCTGATTCCTAATGCCCTCATTTGGATCCACGTCCGTGAGTAACCGTAGCGAAATGATTGGCCTGTCCGGCGGATTAGCAATTTGACAATATCGCAAATAACGTACGTACATTGCATTGTAGCACAGCTGAATATTGTTACGCAGGCCTTTGTACAGCTCCACGCCCGCTTCTTGTCCAAGCCAATCGCAAAAATTGAGAAAATTATGGATAGACAAACAAGGTTGACTTGTTTCTTGCAACTCTTGCATGGTTTCCTGAAAATAAGTCAGCGTAGGCGGTTGTTCGCGTTGTTCTTTGGTATCCTGGACCTGCATCGGCTGCTCAGCCGGAACTTGAACAACTGGTTCCGTCAGTTTTGGCTGCAAAATTCGAGGAATATGCGTTGACGGCAATAGCTTGGCGGCGGAAGGCAACGTCATTGAGGCCATGATATTTTGGATATCCGTAGGCGCTGTGTAAGTAGGCTGAGGAGGAGCCACTGAAGCTGGAACAGCTTGTAAGGGCTCAAAACGCGACTTTCAAGTGCATGCTGGTTGTGAAACAAAAGGCAAATTTTTGACATCCAGGGGCCAACCCAACGGAGCACTGGTTGCGGCCACAACTGGAACCCTATCTAAAACATTTGTTTCCATTGGTTCAGGCACATTACGCGATGTCAATGGCAGATTGGCAATGATATTGTCGAAAACCTGTTGCTGCGTCGGCAAAGGCGGACACTGTGTAGGCGGCGGAAATGGCGGCCTGCCCTGCTCATCTAACTTGTAGCCATCTAAAATAATCATTGTTGGATTCTCGCCATCCGAATCAGCTGCCGTTGATCTGCAAAATTGTCGTTGTATTGTAGATAGTGTATCTACACGCGTTTCGCGTTATCGAGCGGAACGCCGTTGACCGCATCGTTTTTGGCCCAATATTCGCCTAATTATCTTTCCCTTTTTCCAGCCGAGGAGGCAGGCTTTCGCTATTTAACCACCCACCTTTAGCCATGGCGCTCGGGCCGAAAGTCCTACGCGCCCATTGGTCAGTGAAAATCACGTACACCCGTAGGGTATGCTATGAGCCATCTTGTGGATACTATACGCCCCCTTCTTTTATCATTAAAAGCTTATAGGCGACATGACCGCTAATCAGGTTAAACCTGTGTTGAGATCAGACGCCCCTTGACTCCGCCTACGTGCGAATCTTTTTTTTGTTATAAGCATATTATTGATTTGAAGATATATACTGTAATTAATTTGAGTGGAAGGAATCATTCTCTTGTAGCCGTTCAGCAGCATAGCAGCGCTCGTCTTTTGTTTATTCATTTTCTTTTAGCCGTATCCAGCCGTTCAATTTTTGTTTTTCTTGTACATAAACGTAGCATTTTTACCTGCCTTGAAGTGCATTATACTGCAGGCAGAAGAGACAGTTTGGACGGCGGCCTTCGACGATTTCATAAAATATTTTATTTCGTCATCAAATTCAAAGTGATCACATTTTACTATTTTTCGTCTTTTCTAGAAGAATCCATTCAAGTTTCGGAACCAAAATCATAAAAATTATTACATAATTTTTTACGTTAAAATAACTGTCGGGCTAGAGCTCTTAGTTGTTGTATTCAATATGTATTGTGCTATTGGAACCAAAATTGAAAGTTAAAAAAAAAAACGCCATAAGTTCACTGGCGATAATATCATTCAGGCTTCGCAGATTTAATATTTTAGGTCTGGATAGGTCAACTGATAGGGTTAATTTCCGGGGTTGCTTACGTACTGCTGTGTAGGATTGCTAGGGCATGGAGTACCTAATTCTCCCTAGGTACGGACAAATCTAAGGTCCGGAGTTTTTAGGTATTAAGTACTTTGAGGGCCAGCAGGTACTGACTACCAGGCGTACTGTAACATCCTGACCAGCATTGGGTACTTAAGTAATTCCCGAAGGTAATTATTTGGGTTGTTTGGGTTTGTGTTTGTGGGTTTGGTAACTATAGGGCCGGCATGCCCTTTAGCTGGCACCTACCTTCCTGTCCCATCAGCCCATTTAATTTACTTGTTTGGGTTTGTGTTTGTGGGTTTGAGAACTATAGGGGCGGCATGCTGCCCGTTTAGCCTCTCGGTACCTACCTTCACAACTCCCATCAACCCATTTGTTACATTGGTTAGTCCCACTTCAAGGTTGCTCGCGACAACCGACCCGGCGCAGTCATTATTATTAACTACCTATCTTTTTCTTTTAAGTAATTATTTTGGCCATCTAATGATATTGTATTATTTCGCCCGTGTTTTTTGTCGTCTCGTCCGCGTCGAGGCAGTGCGCAATTAAGTTAGCGTTCGTGGCAAATCCTTTGTGTATTTGTGGTAACGTCGCTGGTATTTTCCTACCTAAAGGTGACTAATCCTCATTTTGCGCCACACTTATACGCCTGTCACCCCGCTTATACTCGTAACTCTTTGCTCGTTTGACGCGCTGAGTCGAATTACGTTTTCATATTACACGTTTCTCGAAAAACCTCTTTCCTAAGGGGTCAGATTCGAAAAAATTTTTGGCTCCCAAGCGATAGCTGATTTTTACCAAAATTTTCTTTTACCTCACGTTCCACGGGTGGTAAAGTGCCGCTCCCGGCTAAAAAAATTGCCCACATCATCCATTTGGCCTTAAGCGCAGAATCCACAAACAGTTCTGCGACGAACGATAATAATAAATCACCTTCCCGGCGCTCGATCATTCCTTCTGATGATGGATCGACAGCGAATGGCGTTCCTATGGGAGCCGGCAATTCGTCGATACATCGGAACGAAGTCTTTCTGACGAAACGATCGTAAATACTGATCCTAATCGCCCATACGGATAATAATAAACCCGAAGGCAAAGCCGTTTTACCCACCCATACTCTTGATATGGAAAATGGCAGCTTCTGTGAAGGACTAAATGAGGACGAAAATCGTCAAATTCGGTCAGACAGTCTGCTTTCGTATTCTCGAGAATATTCGAAATGAACTCCCAACATCGCAAGAGATCGTCAAATTCGTGAGGAAATGAATGCCTAGATCTTATTTCGTTTCTCGCCGGAGGCTACTCAGTCTCTCTGCGATCCACCCTGATGAAAACGTAAGTACTAATGTTCTATTGAATTCCTAAGCGGCGTGTCGAACCATGGGGATAATATCCGCCAATATAAATTCCAACACTCCCTCACCTATTTTGCGTCATCATCTTAATAAGCCTAAACCTAGAAGTCGAACTCGCGTCGAAAGGACTGCGCCCACTTATTACACCTCCATGAGTGAGCGCTCATTCTAATGACTCCGCCCTACCTCACGCATTTCGCGAGCAGCGCCCAAAAACCCATACCATGGAAACTTTACCCAATTCGCGCATATTTCGCGGTGGTCGTTAAACCAGCAATCTGCTGAAATCGCTCCTAATATAGCATTTTCGCAGCGGCAATTAAATCAGTTAGCTCCTGAGTTTGTGCCTAACTCTGCGAGTAATGTGTCTCATTCATCCGCAAGCCGCCGCCTTGCATTGGCTCACTCTATAATGCGGAATAGCGGCGCGCCTGTCTGGCAACAGCAGCAAGTGAGTGATAATTTTCGGCGCAAAGACAGACATTAAATCTAATAACGAACCCCATACCTGTCGGCGACACACGTAAATTCCCAACCCCAGGCAAGCGTCGTTACGTTCTGGAATTTGAGGACTCTAATCATTCGCATCATGAATCTTGGCATCGTGAACACATTCGCATCATGGTATTCGCGCATCGCTCGCATCGTCACTGCGGCTTCGCGTCGTCATCGCCATAATTCTGATTCATCATCATAGATAAGCTGAAGTTTCATCTTTTGCTGATGCAGTAAATCGTGCACGTTTACAGCAAATGCAAATCCGCAGTCATAGTCGAAAAACCTTTCAAGGCGAAAAAACGGACATACGAAATTTTTGCATTATTTGAACAACTGGCAAAAGTGTACAAAATTGACAAAGCGGAAAGAGCTGAATTTGTCTCTTCATTTTTGGCGACTATGCCCTAAGCTTATGCGAATCCCTACCCTCGGATATTCCGAACCTCCTATGCAAAACTAAGTATGCTGTAGTCGCTGAGTTTGCGTCCCTCGATCAAGATACTTTAATGGACCGTTCCTTGAGGCGCCGACAACAGCTAATGAGTCTGTCAAGCATATTTTCTTGCGATTCATTCGAGAGCTAAAGCGTAACAGAACCTGATCTTGGTTGATTCCCCACGTTTTAATAGATGCTTAGGTATCAATAAAAGCGCTGAAGGCTTCAATTTCGAAATTTCAGCAACAGCAGCCTATCAGCGCGCGCGCCTGAAGCCCTTTTGCATGAATTTTTGCATAATGCTAAGTGTGCCGAGTATCGCTAATCGTCAACTCACAGAGCAAAAACTCCGCTCCTTATGTATGTCGGCGATAGCTACGCACTACTGGCCATTGTCTAAGGACCCTGCATTTCACGTGAGTATCGAATCTGATCGCTCGCGCGCACTAAAACTCAGTCAGCAAACGCCTGCATAATTGAAGGCAGCGCAAAAACACACGCGTTTTGTAAGCGGGGTCCTGCGCATGAAGAATGTTTCAAGCGTTAAGGCGCGCCAAGCAGAGCAGAATGCGCAACTACAGAGAAGCGATTCCACCATCGTCAGCGTGATCCGGTCGCTGATTCCTGTCGTGGTCGCTCATCGTCGCATCATAATCATAATAATCGCCAATCATCTAAGACTAGATACGCCGATCAAAACCAAAATCGCCAATCTACTTCAAAACTCGGACGCACGTTTTTGATTCGAGACGTTAGCGCCCAATGTTTTGGCAAGAATTATAATGATTCGCGCCACATTATCGTCAAAATTTTCAAGGAAATCAGCTAGATAATCGTACCGCGTTCTGACTATCGCCAATCTTACCCATCACGTGACTTACCCGCCAAGAACCCGCGTAATATGTTTTATAACTCATCGTATATCGTTCATACAACAGTATCCTCTAACGTCACGCATACATAGCGGATACCATCCCAATGGAGCCCTTACCCCTCCACAACCGCCCTTTTTGTCAAAAATGGCGTAAAAACGGTTACCTCAAGCGTACCTGAGGCTAAAAGCGTGAAGAAAGTTTTGCGTCCACAGAGATTTTTGGAAAGAGTACGAAAGATTGCGAAAGCGAAGACTTGCAGTCTATGAAAAATTGGCAACATCCCTACCTAAATAAGGATTTTGAAACTCCGATTGTCAGTCATGCAGGTACCAATTTACCCACCATCTTGGCTGAAATCCATGAGTGTTAAACTCCGGCACTAATTGATACTGGCTTTCGCGGGTCACTATGATGACTACGGCCGCATTTTGAACTTAGTTTCAAACTACCCCCGAAACAGACTTCTAACGCAGATGCCGCGGTGTAAAGCATGACAGCATTAAGATTCGTTTCAAATTCAATATGACCATAACTATGGCTGATTATACTACCTCAGCGTTAGTTTCCGCAATTGATGACTTGCCAGAAGACTTGCTTCTTGGCTTTGATTTTTGCCGTTCTGCATTACTCTGGGTGAATCCCATTGAGGATGTGCCTTCATTAACGGTAGCATAAAATTAAACCTTTTATTGCCTTAGCGAAAAATTGCAATTTCGCACCCTAATGCTAAAATCAGCGTGCCCCATCTGTGTTCATGTTTCAATTTCTGAAACAATCACTATTTTGCCGCGTCTGTACCCCTGCTTATACTTGATCACGTTTCCCTATGATGCCTGTCGCACTTTTCGAACCCGATCCTAATTTTATGAAGAAAAGTTCGTCGCCTCTCTTGTTATTGACACTTCACTTTCTGTTTTTCCCTTGCGATTTTGTAATATCTCTAAATCGCCTGTTAAAATCGTACAGAGCTGATTGGTTCACTAACGCCAGACGTTGATGTGGTGTCTTATATCGCAGTCTCTGGTCACCTGAACTTTTCGCTTCCATAAATAAGGCTTTGCAAGGTTGCATAGATTAACTCTAAAGAACAGCAACAAATTCGCGACTTATGCCATAAACAACTCCATCTTTGCGTTAAAGGCAGACAGTGCCTCCGCTCGTTAAACATCATATTGACACAGGTGATAACTCCCCTGTTGTAGGTAAAGCACGTTGACGTACTGCGAACCAATACATGGCGTAATAAAGCGAAATGCTCATGAGGAAAACGTTATACGACCAACCACTAGTCCTGGGCCAGCCCTCTTTTTCACAATCGGAAAAAGGACGGTTCCCTCCGCCCAGTTGTGGATTACCGCCGTTTAAATGATGTAACCAAAACTCAAATTTATCCCACCCAAATTGATGATATTTTGATGCCCTGAAAGGGTCTGCAGCATACTTTAGTACGCTAGATCCCAGAAATCTGGCGTTATTGGCAGATCCCCTTGACCTTGATAAATCGCGTGAAAAAAACCGCTTTTTTATCTGTCCCGTAGGCCACTAGATTTGAGGTCTTACCTTTTGGCAAAATGCCCCCGCCGATTTCAGGCTCATGGAGCTCGTTCTTTCTGGTTTTTAAACTGGAAAACCTGTCTCGTTTATATCGACGATATAATCGTGTTTTCACCGAACGTTTTTCGAACATCTAACAGATCTAGAAAACGTCTTTCTGCACTACGAAACGCGAACTTAAAGAGGTTAAACCGGAAAAATGCCATTTAACACATATGCGGAAGTCAGTTTCTGGGCCGCTAAACCAAGCTCGTTCGTGTACCCTGACCTATCCAAAATTGCTGATTTAGTCAATTTTCCTGTCCAAAACGGTAAGCTCTGCAAAAATTTCTCCGAGTCCAATGGTTCGAAATTCGTGAAAGATCTACTTGAAAATCCAGCGAAACCACTCTTTTAGTTTGTTAGAAGGTACAGGCTGAAATGGGCCGATGAACAGCAGACTGCTTTTCAATCGTTAAAGATGCTTTTACTTCGCCCCCAATTTTGCAATTGCCAAAATTTGATGCTGAGCATCAATTTATTTTGACCATAAATGTTATTACCGCGTAGGTGCCATTTTGATAAAGCACCTCCGTCAAAAAGTCGATTTATGTAGCTGCTGATCGTGTTTAAACTCGGCTGAATGCAACTATGCCACCTCTGAAGGAGGCTGGCTGTTGTATGGGCAATAAAGCATTATCACCATTATCTCTATGGGGAAAAAATTCATCGTGGAAACAGACCATCAGGCCCTTACTTGGCTACCGTGAGAGCGTAAAAGATCCTTCCGGTAGTTGCGGCTGGGGTCTAAAGTTACAGGAATCTGATGCGAGGGTTGTATACGTTCCCGAAGCATACAACTGTGTGCATAGGCTTATCCGTCACCCCAAATGCGGTCATTGACGAACAGCTGCAGCGATAAACCCGTTGGCGAAGGTGCCAGCATCAGATCTGGAAAGTGGTCTGGCGTTGGCCGAACCTGTGCGATACGGCGCATTTTTTTGGCATAATGATGAAGCCAGAAGAAACGTCACCCCCCCGATTTTTCGTAATTGTGAATCCGCTTTACCAGGCTATTTGAAATCTATCCTTGCAAGACTTCTTGCTGAACAAGCGTCAAGGCGACGAGTTAAATAAAATTCGCCTTGTCAGCTGAACATTTGACAACCGCGAAATGTCGCGTTGATTTTTCATCCTAAACGATATCTTGCCATCGCCAGATTTCAGCCCTAAGCCCAGCAGCTAACGTTCACCAACTTCGTTATCCCCTAAAATTAACCGAATTCCATGATTCCATTTTAGACCCCACTTTTTCAGCGAAAAATCCTCCCGCCATTCAGCTCCGTTACTGGTGGCCGAGAATGGAGAATGATGTGCTTGCATGGTGTAAAAACTGTGAGGTGTGCTTGCAGCAGGTAGCCAATAATCCACCTCGGTACCTCTGCAACCCATCGAAGTTTCATATTACTCCGATTTAATCGCGTGTGATTGTCTTCCGTGTTCGATGTCGGCGATCAAATCGTTGTCTTTATGGACTACTTTACTAGAAAAATGTCGTCAGGCGTTTGCTGTGTCTGATATAAAAGCATCAGCTTCTCGCAAATCTCCTCTTGCGATGAAGTGATCTGAACATGTGGAGTCCAGAAACGATTTTGACCGACCAAGGTTCAAATTTACATCAGTTTAGCAATGGCAGCAGAATTACCGGTTCCGGAATGCACACTGCCGGTAGTAGACTCATTATTGGAAGAGGTAACAGAGTTATTATTTACCAAGGAGGTAATGTAGTATTATCAATCGCTGAAGAACTGGCTTGATCAGTTTGTAATTGGCGCGCAGAACGGGCTTGTGGCGGCACCTTTTTAGCTGGAGGAGTATGTAAAATTTCCTTACCACCCATTATAAAAATGGAACGTTTGAAATATGAACGTTAGGTAAAAGAAAATTTTTCTCGAAAAATCGGCTATCTTAAAATCTTAAAAAAAATTTTTTTCGAATTGGATCCCTCTAGGTATAGGTTTTTTCAAAAACGTACCTCTATATGCCAAAATAGCAACAAGTACAAAAGAGGCGAAAAAGGATTTATGAACGTGGCAAATGGCGAAAATATATCACTTAGTCGGATAGGTATATGGAAAAAATACCAGCGATTTACCACAAATACAAAATTCTTTGTCACAACACAAACGCTTAGCTGATTTGCGCACTGCCGCGGCGCGGACAATACGATAAAATATACGAGCAAAACAATACACATTTTTAGAATGCCGAAATAAATATTTTTGGGTAAAGAAAATATTATGTATTAATTTAAATGATGACAGACACCAGATCGGTTGTCGCGAGCAACCTTAAGGGCAGAGCTCAATTGAAACGAGGCTTTGCCCACTTTCCGAGTGGAGTATCTTAGCACGCGCAAACAAATTGGCTGATTAAGTACTTGAAGTATGTACGGATAGCAAACCGATAGCATCGTTGGGGAAGATACCCAACACACAACAACCTAAAGCAACAAACCCTAGTAAGTACCTTCAGCAGGGCTTACCTAGGTACCTATGCTACAGCTAGTGCTGGTCAGGAAGCTGCGGTAAAAGCCTGCACACTCTTCAGAAATGACCCTGAATACCTGCTACCTAAAATCTCCACGGGCCATTAATCGGTCCGGTACTTATGGAGATTATGGGATGAAGATGCTGACAGATCCTAACCAGGAAAATTAGATAACCTGGAATTCGCCCTAGGTCATGAACCTTTTAGACCAAAAGAATAATTTTTCGCGAAAAGAATTGAAAAGGTTTCGTACCAGATTACCTATGGCGAAACTACTTATAAATTCTGGTTCCAATAGCACTCTGTACTTCAAACACAACAACAAAGAGCTCTATTCCGGGCTTTCATCCACTATAAAAATTATGTAATAATTTTTATAGATTTTGGTTCGAAAGAGGAATTATGAATTTTGCACAAAATGATAAATAAAGGTTTTACCCGGAAAACAAAATCCGGCAAGAAATAAAGTAGAGCCGGCCTGTTCCAAATTCCTAACTGCCTGCGTTATAGTGCACCTCTAGACAGTTAATTTTCGTGCTTTTACCAAATCAAAACAATTTACAGGCAAGGGCGCTAATGCAGTCGGAAATGACACGCCAGAAAACGAAAAAGGCAAATCTGCCACCAGCTAGACTAATAATCGTAGGGAGAATGGCCTACAGTAATATATGAAGAAAAATATTGTATAATGTTTTTATAACAAAAATGGGTGCTGCTTGCACATATATTTTTCAGGTCTCCGCACAGGCTCAACGTGAATAGCGGTCATGTCGCCCATGTTTTAAATGTAAAAATTGATAGGGGACTTGTAGGGGTTCCACAGTAAAAGTCGCATCTTCGTATCTCTCGCAACACGTAGCGACAAGAGTCAACCAAATGACACTGCGTGGTCGGAATGCCTCCGCATGTCGTACTATCGATGATCTGAACATATGACTGGATCGCCAAAGTGGAACCAAAAAGATCAGATGGTCGGAATAGAGGCGCATTAAGGTGCGCAATGGCCGTACAAGTAACTTGAAACGTGTAGATACACTATCTACAGAATGTCCATTTTTCTATAAAGTAAATAAAATTTCATGAAAAATGAACAGGTATTGATGAAGTTAATAAAAATATTCGGAAACAGTCATTTTTCGCTAAAATTCAAAACCCGGAAGTTTGATGCTTGCTCTATAAGTCCAGGAGCATTTTTGTAAACTTTTACTTTACACATTTTCATCTGGTACCAAGACCTACCGATGGACAAAATTTCATTTGTTTTTGCGGTAGGTCATCGGGACCGAGTGTGCGAATCTTAACAGCAGTTGCTCATATCTACTACAGGAGTGGTATGCTACGGTGTAGCAGCGAAACTGCATCAGTCTAAAACGACGTTTCGAGCCTAAATTATGTTCCATAAAGGTGACTAAGCATGCACTTTTCTATTACTGAATGAAACAAAAGGTTAGCAAAGTCGACTCGTCGGCACACGTGGGTGTGGAGGAGGGTATGCACTATAGGTAGGCCGCACCAAAATTCTGGGGGAAGGGTGCAAGATTTTTCGGAGGTAAAAAAACGGTCTTTAAATGGTGGTATGGCGAAAAAACGCCACTTTCAACGTTTCTCATCGAGCAGTATATGTACATACATTAAAATCAAAAAATTGCGAAAGAAGGAAAAAATTTCAAAAGTTGAATTCTGGAGGGTATTTGAGTTTCTGGGGAGTTATTCGAACTTCTGGGGGTGGAGGATGGCGCATACCATGGTGGGTATGCACCCCTCCGAGAAAACGAAATACCCCCTAGAATTCAACTTTTGAATTTTTTGTTTTTCGCAATTTTTGGATGCCGATGGATAGTGCACGCCCACCACCACAATTTTGATGCTGCCCACCTATGCTCGTTGCTGCTCTTCCAATTTGATTAAAAAACGGGTCAGCCAGGAAGTATCTATAATTTGCTTCACACAAGCTCGAGCATAAATTTTAAAACTACAAGCTGATTGATCTGAAATATACATAGTTATCGGGTCTAGGACAGTACGTAGAACGACAACTGGTAGGAGGACAATTGGTAGGATGACAATTTGTAGGATAGGACAATTGGTCGGAGGACAACTCGTAGGATGCAGTACCACGATAAATGAAATAAAATTATACAAAGCTTAATCACACACAAACAGCACGAAAATCATGCTCAGATGAAGGAGAGGGTTAATGCGACCAGAGCAATGGTCTTCTGGGGGATATTTTTTATTATTGTGCGATTTTGGCGCAAAAATGGCGAAAAATGGCTAAAATTTGCATGTTTTTTTCGCAAGTCCGGACCGTTGGGAGTGGGGGAGACGGACCTATCTTAAGTTGGGCGATGCCCCCATCCCTGTTATGCGTGTGCCTAACTGATTTCAAAGTGGTTCAAGCTTTCGCTACTTAAAAACATTGCTGTGCTGTTTACTTTAAATGCGTTTGTTTTCAGAGCAAGTTACTTTGTGAGATGTTTTTAAAGAACTGATTTTTGTCAAGCATATCCGTTAAAAGATAGCTTTCTTTTTCCACGCACAGTCAAGTACAATTCGGCCATTTAGCAACCAAGTCAACGAAATCATGAAAAATAGCGGCCACAACTCTCCTGACATTTAACCGTAAATAATAACAGAAAGTCATCTATATGAAAAAATAATAAAATAAATTTAAAAAAAAAAGAAAAAAAATAAAATAAATAAATAAATAAATAAATAAATAAATAAATAAAAGGTAAATAAATTAGGCATGCTGTTAGTATAAAAGAAACAAAAAGACGCGAGAAATAGTATATACACAAGTACATAAAAAGCACACAAAATTATATTATGAGAAATTACGGGTTTTACGAGGTGCAAGAGTTCAAGTGAAACGAGAGAAGTAAGCAGGAGTTATACAGAATAAATACACAAAAAAAACGTGAAAAATATAAACAGGCGAGGTCATCAGAGAGGAACTAGGTTGCTACAGTTTCGTGCCTTTAATCCTCTGACTGTCACTGCAACCTAGCGGCACCAGTCTAGGCGGCTAGACTGCCTCTCATCGTTGAAAAAAATAAATAAATAAATAAATAAATAAATAATAATATAAAAATAAAAAAGGGAAAAATTAATTAATTGAATAAATAAATAAACGAATTAACATTATAGATACTATAAATATTATGCTATATAAAAAAGAAACATTAATAGAGAATATATAAATAATTAAAAAATAAATGGAATAATAAATAATAAAACAATTGTAAACCTACACGTGAAATACTGCCGTAACTGGCCTGTTCAATCACGTGAGGAAACACAATGAGTAAATAGATAGCGAGAGCAGGACAGGAATAGAAAATCTACATCGATGTGCCCGAATACTATGAATACTATAATAATAGTAATAACATCAATAACAAAAAGAATATTCTAAAAGAAAGAAAATAAATAAAAATCATTGTAAACCTACACATGAAATACTGCCGTACCTGGCCTGTTCAATCATGTGAGGAAATACAATGAGTAAACAAAAAGCGAGAGCTAAGGCGGAAAAAATAAAAACGTGGGATTGACGTGGGAACATGCCGACGCAACTACATACTCATATGATTAGCGTACTCAAATGAAAACCGAAGCTACTTACTAATACGGATGTAGTTATGAAGCGCGTCTGGGAATGTGACGGGAGGCGCAGTGCAAACGCGAAGAAAAAATTCAAAATGTCGTTATTGGAAAATTTAAAGTATTGTTGACGTATAATTTTAACATATTGGCTTTGCTTACAGTTTGGTGAAGCTACTTATTCATGCGCATAATGCTGGAAGCAGCGTCCTAACAGCGATGATAAAATCAAAACGGTCTTAAACAGTTTTGAATATAATAATGTGCTGGAAAATCAGAAAGGTCGCTGTTGGAAAATTTTAAGTATTTTTGGCGCATGATTTTAACATTATAGCCCTGTTTTTGCAATTTGAGTGACAGATGATTCACGCGCGCTTTGAAAAATTCTTCTTTAGAGCAAAGACGCGCAAAACGATGGAGCTGACTTACAAAAACGGCATATAAAAGATTTTTAGGTACGTTAGAGTCTGAAAAAGGGAAATTAACAATAGGAAATCGAAATTGTTCCCTTTTATCAAAAATCGTGTAAGAAATCGGTGTAGAAAGATTAATTTCGACGTCTAAATAACTAACTTTTTGAGCAGAAAAAGTTTCCGTGACATTTAATGATTTTGGGTAAATCTCTTTGATGTAATCACGAAAATTTGAAATATTTATAGCTGCGATGTCATCTATGTAACGAGTTACGTTATTAAAACAATAAGCAGAGTCATTGTTTTTAGACGATGATAGGAATTTATATTCGCAGTAGAAAAGGAAAAGATCCGCCAAAAGTGGAGAATAATTAGATCCCATTGGGATGCCAATTTTTTGATGAAAGATTTTACTTCCAAAATTAACGAATGAATTTTGGATCAAAAATTTAAGACTTTTTGTAAAAGTGTCAAAGTCAAAAGTGAAATAAGACTTTTTATCCGAGGGAGAAGAACTCCAGTATGATTTGAAACCGTTAGTACATAAAAGTTATTCTTTTCAAAGGGTTTCTCCAGGAAATCAAAAGAAGTGGAAATAAGTTCATTTTGCGGAAGAGATGTGTAAAGAGTTGAAAAATCGAAAGTATTAATCGATTTAATCTTTTTAATTGATTCTAATTTCTTAACGAAAGAAAATGAATTATTGATAGACCAAAATCTGTTAATTCGAGAATTTCTAAAAATGGCTTTACAATAGTTCTCCCAGAAACGACGGACTAACTTGAGGCCTTCAGTAACTAGCGACGATATGAAAGTAAGGGTTTTTGACCACAGTGACATGACCGAAATTAACCGATTTTTTACCTCTTGTTTACTTTACTGCACTCTCTTCGTGTAATGGCTACCTTCGATTATGTACATACATTACCTGCTAGTTGGGATCCTACCAATTGACCTACACAACAAATTGTCTTCCTACGCATTGTTATCCTAAAAGGCGACAGTAGTAATGGCCGTCAGTCTGGGGAGCAACGCTGTAGGATAGCCCATGTTATAACATAGGCGATGACGTAAAAATG